>JZKD02S0286679.1:0-10096 GCA_000966675.3 Picea glauca | reverse complement strand
CAGCATGTGATCTTCAAGGCCCCAAGGCCCTAGGTAAGTAGGTAAGTCATTTTGATTCCCTACATTTTCATCTGATTTCTCATACTAGTTTAGATACATTTTATTTTCATTTTACTCTACTTGCATATTGATTTCATGCTTAGGTTATTTATTTTTTTGAAAAAAAATCAATTTTTTATTTTTCTAGTTTAGTGGGTTTTGATTATGATCATAGGAGAACAAGGATGAGTAGGCCATCCTACACTTGACAGTTTGATGTTTCCTTGCAGGAACAACTCTACCAAGAGATGTTGCAGTTCTCATGCACTCTACAACGAGCACATGTCCCCAAGTATGAGCCAGATGTTTTCCCCATTTTGTGGATAACTAAGGAAATGATGTCTCAAGGCCCTCGAGTTGCAAATATGGAGTACTAAGAGACTACATGACCAACAATCCCCTTTGCACAAATGGAAAACCCACTCACCACCACAGAGGGTCGCATGTTTAGAGATGGATCCCACTACACAAGTTGGCTTCCAGAAGGAAATCGACCTTGCTCCATGAGGTACAAGTCAGTATTATGGTGAGCATCATTTCAATATCTAATCCATTTGATTATGGTGTATCTTAGATTGCTCTAGATTTCATGATATGTGCTTGGACATTATGCCTTTTTCCCTGCTTCACCTTGGTGGTTGATATTGTTCCCTAGTAAGTGGTCTAGTTTGGGAATGGGTTTGCTACTGGGAAATCCTTTAATGAGCCATCATACCATTCCCGACCATACTTACCATTTTCCATCATTATTCCCCTCCATTTCCTTATATCTTGGGATTTTAGGGTGTATTGACCCAAGAAGGGGTTGTCCCTCATTCTATGGGAAGAAGGGGCTAAAGGCCCAGATGGGTTGGTGCTGGGTAAAATATAAAATCCTTATATAAACCTTCCAGATGCTTCACCCAAGGATCACCCAAGAAAGCAATGAAATGTTTATCTTTGAATAAAAGGGGACCCACAATATAATAAAAATGCTTAAAAGGTTAGTTGAAGAATAGGAGGTCTCATCACGAGCCGACCTATCACGTCCATGGATATCTAGTGGTATGACATTGTCATCATCTAGTCACCAAACTAGGGCAATGACTCTCAGTTGTATGGCTGAGAGAAAGGAGGTTTCATAACGAGCCAACCTTCTCATTTCCATTAGTTATTTGTGGGTGACATTGCCACCACGCCAGAGCAGTGACCTTTAATCTCTCCTTATGCTATTATGAAATAAAATATAAAGAAAGAAAGATAAAAGGCTAATGATGGGCTTGGAAAAATTGCATTGCAGACGAAGGTACCACACACCCTCTACAAAGACACCCATGAATGATACACTATGACCCCTAATATGTCATTAACCCTATGCCCATTGAGTCTTGACTCCATCTACCTCATACCCTTTACATGGCTTAGAGAGGGACCTCTTGGAAGTTCTCCTTGACCTAGGTCAAGATCTACCCAATATGACTCCCCATCAACCCTCCCATACTTAAGCTTGACAAGTCACATAGTTTCTTTAAGCTATTAATTGTTTGATATTGTGATCGTTGATGCACATGCTTAGATGGATTATTTATTGATTGGATTCACTTATCATGATGTTATAACTTGAGATCCTTGGAGCGCGTGTTCATTTGTTTGTGTATGACCTAGCTAGTGGACAGTTTTTGGAGAACAAGCCTAGATAGGGCTTCCATGGGGCTATAAGCGCACAGGTTGGATGTCAGGGGCCCGCATGCCAGATGAGAGAGATCAGAATTGGACGGCCTTGATGATGACTAGGAAAACCTAGCCCACCCCCTACTTGCCAAACGATTTTCCCAGGAGGGGAAAAACATTCCATTTTTTAGCTTGACATCGTGATATTGGGGGGATAGGGCATAGTGGTGAGGTGCCACTCTTTGACACATGGAAGTTTGAGGAGGAGAATAGTCTTCACCATGATATGAGTGCATAGATGCTTGACACATGGCCTTTGGAGGCCCTCCCATGGTTCTCCAACACCAACGACTTCCTCAAAGTGGAAAAACGTCCCCTAAAGGTGTGATGTCCTCCTAAATTAGGGTTTAATTAGTGAAAAAGATGAAATTTTAAGTGAATTGTTTAATATTATTTTTTTAAGGGGGAAAGATTAGGGTTGTTGACCCTTAATCTTGTGTTTTACTACTTAATTTGTGGACAAACTATGTTAGCGAAATTTTATATTAATAGAGATCATAAGATATCATTTTAATCATAACTCTCCCTCTTGTGAGGGGCTTGGTATGAAATTTCCGGCCCCCTTAGCTCTTTTAGCTCTTGTGCACTTTTTTTATGGCTATTTTATGAATGATTGATGGAGGAAGGCCTAGATCTAGCTTTGGATGATGCATTTCTAGCTCTTGTGGTGAATTGTCTTAGCATTTCTCTTTATCTTAGTATGGTTTTTACTCTCTTGCTATCATTTTATTCAAGTCAAGTATTGCTATGCTAGGAGCTAGGTGGGAAGTATAAGGGAATACACCCCCACCATATCCTTTATCATTTTGTTTGTTTCATCTCATTGATTAAGGGTTTTCTAAGAGAAGCATAAGGGCATACACCATCTTAGCTTAAACCCTAGCCTAGAGAAACTTGCCTTGGGTAGTAAAAGGGATTACACCCCCGAGGAGGTAGTTTATCTAAGCTCCTTGTGACTCCATTAACCCAATAGTAAAGGCACTAGTCATTGATTTGTTGCATTGCAGAAATAAAATATTGCATTGGGAAACGTGATTTTCGGTCATTTTTACTTCTTGCAAAGTGGATTGTTTTCCTTGTGCCTTGGGCACCTCACAGCCACTAGGGCGTCCCTATCTAGGGGCTACTTACTGTTTTTGTTACAAAATTTAATCTTCAGCCATTAGGGTTGCATAAACCCTAACTTGCTTTAATAACTCTCTTGTCAAACATTGGTTTTTGCTCAAAGTTTACACACTAACTCTCCTTGTCCTAACGCACTTTTTGGAAAAGTTTGATGAGATTTCAGTGACTGATTTTCTTGTTGTAATACATTGAATGTTATATCAATAAGGATAATATAATTTGTTGCATACAAGTGTTTACAACAACCTTATATTTATGCTAAGAGTATTGGTTTTTCATCTTGAGTTTAGCTAGTCATTTACTAATTTTTCTCTTGCATTTTATACTTGACCTTTAGCATTTATTGAGCATCTTATAGTACCTTTTTATTGTTGATATATATGTTTATCTATTGTTGCAAATTAGGGACAACAACATTAACTTTTTGATCCAACTAACATATATTATTGCAATGTGTCTTTCCTTGTGTCTCGGGCAAGTACAATCATCCAGAGAATTTTTATACCTGTGGGGCAACAATTTATTGACTTGCAAGGCATATCTTTCCACCTTTCACTCCACTTGGACTTGACTTATAGGGGATTTATTTCCATCCATATCTATATCAGTCTCAATCCCCCTAGGGTCATAAGGATCGCCTCCATAGAGTGACCTAGTCACCCTTTAAGTGTGGGACCTACATTGAGGTGATATTGGGTGTAAGATTCCCAAGTTGTAGAACTTGTTCCGTGGTTGGGTTGGAATTTTCCCAACCTACAACTTGCGCTATAACAAGAAGTAATGTAGATAATTCAAACTCATGTGATGTAAATGACATGGATGTTTCATATGATTGTGAATTAAATTTATCTACTAACCTTGAACTCACTTAATTTGAAGAAGCCACCTCTCATGATGAATGAAAAGAAGTCATGCAGAAGGAATATTATGCTCTCATCAAGAATGGATAAGGAAGTTGGTAAACCCTCCATTTGGAACCAAACCAATCGGTTGCAAGTGGATATTCAAGAATAAATACAAATCTGATGGTTCACTTGACAAGCACAAAGCAAGGCTCGTGGAAAAAGGATTAGCACAGAAAAGAGGTGTTGATTATGAGGAGACTTGCCCCCACAACAAAATGGGTGACCATTTGTACTTTATTTTCCATGGTAGCACAAGATGGATCGAAAATTCATCAAATGGGCGTGAAGACTATTTTTTTGAATGGAGACATGAAAAATAATGTTTTCATGTCTCAGCCAGAAGACTTTGTTGTGAAGGAACACAAACAGAAGGTATGCAAGCTCATCAAATCCTCATATGGCCTAAAACACACACCATGAGCCTGGTATGAAAAGCTAATTGAGTATATTTTAAAATTGAATTTCAAGCACTACAATCTTGATGATGCAACTTTGTTTGTCAAGAAAGTTGGCAAAAATGTTGTGTATCTTGTAGTATATGTAGATGATCTACTGATAACAGGGAACAATGAAAGCTACATTGCGTCCATAAACAAAGAGTGGAAGAAAGGCTTCGAGATGATAGATTTGGGACATCTTCACTACTATTTGGGCATTGAGGTGATTCAAAACCCAAAGTACATATTCGATTTGGGACATCTTCACTACTATTTGGGAATTGAAGTGATTCAAAACCCAAAGTACATATTCATCTCCTAGAAGAAGTACATTGGAAAATTGTTGAATAAGTTTGGCATGGTTGAGTGTAATCTTGTTTTTACTCCAATAGAACAGAATTTGAAACTCGCATCAAAAGAAGGGAATGAATTTGAGGATGCAACCAAGTACAAACAACTTGTGGGAAGTCTTATCTATCTTACTACCACTAGACCAAAAATTTCATATGTTGTTGGGATTTTTTCCAGGTTCATGCAAAAGCCTTGTGAAGGACATTGGTCTGTTGCAAAAAGAGTTCTAAAACACTTGAAGGGAACTCGGGATATTAGACTCAGGTACTCTAAGGTGGATGAATTCAATCTGATCGGATATTCTGATTCAGACTTTGTTGGGGATAAGGAAAATGGAGAGTCAGCTTCAGGCTATCTCATGACTCTTGGATCATCAATTGTTTCTTTGAGATCATGCAAACAATGAATTCCAACAAATTCCACAACAAAGGAAAAATATGTAGCAGCTACAAAAGAGATGAAAGAGATTGTTTGGCTTAGGAAAATACTTGAATATTTGCAGGAAAAACAAGTGAATTCTACTCCTCTTCTAGTTGACAATACTTCTACAATCAAGTTGGCCAAGAATCCTAGATTCCATGATCGAACTAAACACATCAACACAAAGCATCATCTGATTCGATATCATGTAGAGGGAAATAATATTCACTTGAGACATTGTTCCACAAATGAACAAACTGCGAACATCTTCACCAAAGCGTTTGATTGAGAAAATTTTGAAAAGTTCATAATTATGCTTGGACTCACAAACACCCATTCGGATTAGGGGAGGGGGATGTTGGACATTTAATCATTGGGATTGTGTTACTTGTATCATTATTGTAAGTATGAAGAGTCATAGGTGATAGGAAAAGTCACTCGTGAGGGAAGACCAACCATTGTATTTATTAACTTATCATGTTAATGAAAATAACCTCTGTGGAGTTACGATTTCTACCAATTCCTAGCCTAACAATGGCCAGTACATTGAACTAGTCCATTGGTCAAGTCACTTAACGTACCTCAACCTATATCGATTGAGTCACTTAACTTACCTCAGCCATAATGACAGAGTCACTACTATATTAGAACCCAATGAATAAGAATGAAAAATTAGATCCAAGAAAAGGACCATAAGAGATACCAATGAAAATTGAAATTATTACAAATAAATAACAAGAAATTGGATTGAATGGTTATATACCTATTTTGGGAGACAACATTAAAAATATGGAGCATAACAAACAACCTCAAATTGTATATATCACTAGTGTGTATCACAATTTTGAAAAAAGGCTAAAATTAATCTTAAAGAGTATCACAAATTTGAAAAAAAAGGTTAAAATTGGCCTTAAAGAGTATTTTAAAAGACATTTAAATTTACATGCTCTAAATAAAGAATCGTGTTAAGAGAGATCATATAAAAACTTGAGAATGGTAAAGAAAACAATTAAATGATAAATCAATTCAAAGAGAGGCAAAGCAATTCCAAATCATGGACATTGATCTAACTGAAAATTCCAAATAATTGACCTCAACCTAAGAAACCATTTGGAAGAGATCAATATGCAAGTAAACTGCCAACTTATATCATATTGTCAATTGACATCCAACACTTGCAATAATAGTTCACATTACCGATTGAAAAATGACTCTAAGTAGCTCATATTATTACTAAACAAGAAACAACTTTGAAGCAACTTTGATTAGTGTCTTGAGATGCTTGAGATGCTTGGTAGCATCATAAACATCAAAAGTGTAGTAAGAAACAAATTAATGTTAATAGTGAGATTATGCATATAGAATAACCAAGTCAATGCATCTATATCTTACCAGATTTTGTATTCCCCTCGTATTATCTCAAGGATAGAATGTTACAGAATAAGAAGAATAAATGAAGGATATTGCAAATGGCTATTCATAATTTTAAATGAAAAATAATAGTATTGAAAACAAATCATATGTGTTGTCTAGTTGTTCTACGTTTTGGTCTTTTCATCGGAATCCAGTGACATAAATCTGAACAAAATCACAAGTTTATGTGTTTAAATTGCATTTATGAATGCATAAATGAATTCAATGTGTTGAAAACCCCATGGAGCATTTGGATTATATAGACTCAACCACTCAAATCTACGAATCCAATACTTTCTCGTCAAAATTCAGGTAAAATGAAAGAGAAAAAATATCTAGAAAAGAGCCAAAATGTAGAATGTTTAGACTATGACCAAATCATATAATGGCATAACATGCCATGATGACTGTGCCAAATGATAGAGGGGGTCAATTCTGTTGATATTATGGTAGCCACGGAAGGTATTAACCTCCACATGTAACCTTTGACGAGACTAGAATATTCCGGGAAGCAAGAGAAACCCTAAAACGTTGGATAGTAACTTTAGGAGATAAGTAGACTCGAGAATATTTAATATTGAGTTCTTAGCCTTAAGAAAGAGAAGTCGGCCCAATCAAGTGAGATAGACTAGTATAAATAGAGGGCGCTAGAGCTCATTTGTCATACTCACTCTCACAACTGCATAAGACCATTGGTGCGCTAGTTTGGAGAGGAACTGCAACTGCTGTGACTGGCATTTCGGTTTTGGCTTGGACTTTATCTTGGTTATGGTTTGGACTTTATGTTTGGTCTTTGGTTATTCTTGCTTGGTGTGTTAGACTTGGAGAAAGGTGCACTACCTTTGTTGGCTATTGGATTGCTTCCGAAATTATTTTGTCTATCAAGGTTAAGGTGCTCGGGGGTGGCCTTTGTGCCTATGGTTGGGTGACAATATTACTATATTTTCTACGGTGAAACAAACACACCTATTTTTCTAACAGGTTATGGGCCCACACTATCTTCTGACAGTCTAACCACTGGAAGATAGATTGGGAGGATTTGCTTAGTTACAATTACAGTTACAATTGCAGTTGCAATTGCAGTGAAAGTTTTGTTATAGCAACAAAACCCTAACTCTCTTGTTAAGGCACCTTAAGTGAAGAGCTTGACCTAATTCCTGGATAGCCTAGTGCGCCCTAGCCTAACGCACCTCCTGGTACTCTCAACAATCCAAGACATCAAGTTTGAGTATTTGGTCAAAGTCGAAGGTTGACCAAGTCAAGGCAGTCATGACTTACTCTATGAAGTCAGAAAACAAGCTGCAAGGGGCTTCTAACTTCATAGCATAGAAGACACGGATTGACCTCATCCTTGCCAAAAATAAACTGTTGGATATCATGAAAGGAAAGATCATGGAACCATGGTTTGAAGCAGGAAAAGAGGAGCCTCAGAACATTGCAGTTATGGATAAGTTCAAGGACAATGACATCAATGCTATGAGCATCATAGTGGACTCTGTAAAAGACCACTTGATACCCTACATCTCTCATCTTGACTCATCTAAGAAGATGTATGATGTCCTAACTAACCTCTTCTCAGTCAGAAACATTGGACAAGTAATGTGTCTGAAGAATGAGCTATGTGACATGAAAATGAATGATGATGACAACATAACATCATACTTTGTAAGAATCTCTCAGTTAAGAGATCAACTACAAGCTATTGAACAAATCATTTCAGAAAAGGCACTGGTAAATATAGTAATTAATGGTCTTCCCAAGACATGGGATGCATTTGCCGCAAGCATGAACACAAGAAAGGAGTATCCCACATTTGAAGAACTTTGGACTTGTTGTGCATAAGAAGAATCAAGGATTAGCACAAAAGAGAAATCCCAAAAGAAATATGATGATCAAGCCTTCATAGAAAAATTCAAGAATTTCATGAATAAGATGAAGTTTGGCTTAAGGAAGAAACCAAATCAAGAAAATGATATGTCAAAAATACAATGCTTCAACTATTGAAAATATGGTCACTACAAAAACCATTGTCTTGAATTAAAGAAAAGGAAGAAAACAGACCAAGCAACAGTTGTTGAAGAAAGGGAACCCTCAAAAAAAGCCAAGCAGGATAAAACAAACTTCTTCTTCTAGTCAAGGTAACCATATTCTTCTATAACATAGTTCTTGTACATACCATGTTTACATAGTTCCTGTACATCTATTTCTTAGAAGAAAAGATGATTAGTGAAACAATACCTATGGAAGAATAACAAGATAAGGATTGATATTACGATGACTACAATGCACATGAAAAAGATGAAGTACGTTGACCAATTCTTGAGGAATCTATTATATAAGTAACAACTGCCAAATAGGATGAAATCATAATCACACTTGAAGAGACCCAAAAGGAGTCGAATAAAAAAAAAGTCAATAATCAAGAGGAAATTAGAATAAGACTTGTGACACTTTGAAGAAGACAATAAGGATGCAGACGAAAGCATGGACTCTCTTAGATGGAGGGAGTTGATTACATGATTCCAAAAGAAGAGCATGCATTCATGCATGAAGCCAAGATTATGAGGGAGTTAATCCTAAATGATATGATCCATTGAAAAATCCATGAAGATTATGAAGTATCTATCCATGTTCCCCATTGAAAGTAGCAACCATGATAAGCAACACGTGTTCAGTTTGACTCTAGAAGAAGTCTTCTTCGAAAAGAAGTCTTAAGTATCCTTGGTTGTCCATCTACATCTATGTTCCTATGATGAAATGAAGAAGTTGGAATCTTCAGGAAGGAAGGGCATGGAATCTCTAGAAGACTCCATGGACCCCAAAGTTAAAGAGGAACACGAGGAAGAACATGAAGATTCCAAGAAAGAAAGAAAAGCTAGAACAACCAGTGATTATACCGAGAATCATAAGACTACCATCTTGGTTTGAACCCACTAAAAGAAATCAAGTAGAAGAAACGGAAGTTGTGATGAAGAACAATGTATGTAAGAAAATGTGAAAAAGACTTATGAATAGAAGCATTGCGAGATTCAGAATTAGAGGTTCTTCTAGGAGGGACAAGACTATGACGATAGCTTGTTCCAGTAAACCAAATATACCTCTTGCAATATCCATGGATTGAAATTTACATGTAAAACATTGTTCTTCCCAATAAAGCAAATTGAAAAAGAAGCTTATACCAGAAAGAGACCCATGTATGCAAATGTAAGAAGACCTTGTATGGATTCAAACAACTTGATGCAGAGTATATCATATATAGCAAAAGCGTGGTGAAAACTTTCTATGACAGAGAAAGTGTATCATAATGGTTACTCAGAAGTTCGGGATGATGGGTTGTTAATCCATGACAAACTCCCATGATGACAGAGCTGAAGAAGTTGAGAGACTCTAATCCAGTAGACATGTCTCTGTATCGACAATTGATTGGCTCGTTAATGTATGACATACAGGTGCATGAATTTATCAATTCAGATTGGGCAAGGAGTGCAGATAACAAAAGAAATGTTACTTGGATATGTTTCAGTTTGAGCTTTGCCACGATGTCATGGGCTAACAGGAAACAAAAGTATGTTACACTCAGCGCTACAAAAGCAGAGTATATTGAAGCTTGTGATGCTTGTGGCTCCATAATTTGGTTTCTAGACCATTTGATCAGGTGTTGAATTCGACCATGATATTGTAATGATTAGAGCTATG
>JZKD02S0286668.1:0-20228 GCA_000966675.3 Picea glauca | reverse complement strand
CAAAATGGCCCCGGAAGTTAAAAACTGCTAAAAATAGTAAATTGCCAAAATTGCCAGAAAACTATTTTGAGCCAGTTGGAAAAGGTGGGTGGCCACCGATATCCACCTGGATCAACTAATCTTGTAAAAAAAATAATGTGTTGTTATTAAGGATACTCTTGACATCAATGGACACCTCAATTATGTCTATAAACACAACAAATTTAGGGATATTAGTGGGAAAGGTTGGCAATACTTCCAAACAAGCACCTACTATTTGAGCTTGGTTCAACACTTCATACCATAATTCATCTACATTAGCCTTTATTTTATAGTAGTTTTCATGGTACTTAGTTTAATACTTCAAATGTTCCCACTGTGCATGGAATGTTTTAATGATTTTGTTCCAAGTTATACCTCTTGCTATGTTCAACATTTGCTAACTTGTAACAATCTGCCAAGGAGAAGTTGGCTCCTAATATTTCCATAGAAATAATTTAAATGACCATGCCCTGTGAATGCATCCTTCGCATCTCTTGCCTATACCATTGTTTCCAAAAAACCCAGAATTGTATAAAGGACAACTGGTGTTCTCTTGTTTCATGCCAGTGATGCTACAATTGCCAAAAATATTTACTCATGGAAGAGGAATGTCAAATAAATGTTTTTTTTTCTAATTCAACGAACTTATTGGCTTTTCCTTCATCCTTCTCACAGTGTCTACAAAATAGAGATAAAGCACAAATTACACCAAACAAGAAAATATATATGACACTTGTCTGAAAATTCTCTCTTCAAAAATATGTCCATTAAAATCTAAATGAAATGTATATAGCAATAACCATCAATTAGAGTTGTAAAGACTATATAGGGGTTACCCAAGATTACCATGGAAGCTTTACCTTAGATTTTACTGACAAGGGATCTTCGAACCAGTAACTACCTTTGGCATTCTATTTGTATAGGCCTATAAAATATTTACAAATTTTCCTTATAGTGATCTTGAAATCTTGAAATCTAGTCCCACATGATAGCATAAAAACTCAAGATTCAAATCACGGTTACCACCTATAAATTGACAAATTGTATATAAAAAAAAAATTAAGGACATATTTAATGTGCATATACTAGCATAGATCCATATTAAACCCAGATATATTAAGCACTAAGAGGGATTAGAAACACCCAAGTGCAAATATCTCAGTGCTTAAAAGATCCAAGGTTAAAATATCTATGCTAATTTATTTATTTTGCTCTTATTTTTTTATGTTAGCTCCTACTTTTTCAACATCAAATGTCAGATGTCAATTTTATCCATTTTATTTTATTAATGTTACCCATGTTGTACATACATGGAGATCTCTTCCACCCTAGGTTGTAATAGCACATTGATTCTCTTGGTGCTACTATATCTATATTTAATCTACTATATTGACAGAAGTTTGTTTTGGCTAACCCTCATGCACCATTGTTTTTCTTGTTACTAATTTGATTTTCTCTTTGCCTTCTTTTTCTTTACTTATTTCTTTCGTTCCTTACAACTCACTATTGTTTCTCATCTTATTGATAGTGGTTTCTACAAAGGGAGTAAAATTTAAAATATGATGAATATACTTGGGTACTCACATAAACCTTCCCACGAGGAGGTGAGTTGTGTCTTTCACTACTAAGTTTCATTCATGCATGACCCTCCCAATGATGATATGACATCTCTCAACACCATTGTCATGTGATGGACCACCTTGATAGAGGATATTAAACAGACCACACCGAGTAAGTATTGGTAGCTTGGAGGGTATTTTTGGCCTGCATGCAAATGTCTCTTGATAATGAGTTTAAGTGGCATGAGTGACATTCCCTTATTATTTCAAAAGGTTGGCACACTAGAGTTATATTATGTGTTCTTATGGTGTGAATTTTGGTATTAGTACCTTCACCCTTGATTTTTTTTTAAATTGCTTGACGATGATTTTTTTTGTGTTTTAGTCTCCCTTAATGAACCATTTGGCATGACTTTTTGCCTCCACTTTGCCTCTTCCCAAGCTATCAATCAATGTTATTATGTTTCCAGTAAACCTAGTTCATCCATTTTTATCTCCTATCTTGGATCATAGTTGCACTTAGAAAATATTCAAGTGGATGATTTTGCCTATAGTATCCATCCTCCACAATGAAGCTAATTACACTGAAACAATAACCATATAAATTATTAATCATGACTAGTTCAGTTAGAGTCTCCAATAGTTAATGCAATGCATGTAATTGTATTCAAATTTATCAATAATAATTTTCTATTATTCCATCATGGAAATCACCTCAATAGATCTTGGAAAACAATCCCCTATAACAAATTTGTGCCAAACAATTTCAAGCAAATCCTTATCAAATTTTAAAGGATTAACTCCACTCTCTGAGAATGTAGATGTCATCCTTCTCATATCTATCCAAAAAATTGTCATCTCCTGATACCTGCCTTCAAAAATTGAATATCCATGTATTATACAATATAATGTATGTGTATTAGGATGATATCCCCGAGGTTTTCATATTTTTGAAATCTTTCTATGCATCTTTTCCATAATCCATTGATGCAGCATGGTCTTGTGATCCCTTAGCAATAGTGGCCAATACTGACTTGGTTGCAGGAAGTGAGCTTCAAGCTTCTTTCACAAGCTTTAGCATATTATTTAATTTGCTCCCTTTTGAGCTTAAAGTGATGATACAAGATGCACATGTATGAACTTTTTAGTAGACTTAAAAACCAATAGGATACACTTGTAATACAAGTTCAATATGGCCATAGTGACCAAGGAAATGGAGAACGGGTTCTCGAAATGTGATACAAATTCCATACTAATATATTGGACCAAGAGCTTCAAATAGATATCAAGCGCTCTATATAACCCATCATCCAAAGACCTCGAAAAATATGGAAGAGCCTCTATTGATGATAGAAACTTCATAGGATTCAATTCCACGTCTGGGGTGAACTCAACAAGATAATCATCCACTGGGTTGGGAAATATTTTTAGTGGACCTTGTGATAGGGATCACACAATGGGATCCTCTCCACACTTTCTTGTTCAAACAAAAGAAAATAGTGAATAATTCATTTCATGCAATTTGTGTTATAAGGTGTCTCTAATTTAATCCGAATAGTTGGGAATCAAAATGCCATCAAGAGTTGCAAGTTCTAACTAAAATATTGTCTCTTCTCCAAATTGTCCTTGAATGCTTGACTTCCAAATGATTCACAGGTTTTTTTGGATATTGTCGAGGGACATAAGAGGGTTGCACATCTAGTTGTCTTTCTACCTTCCCAACTAGTTAGGATTCAATTTCCCACTATTTAACTATGTGATAACTTGTGTTAGAGTGTCATTGTTGGAATGCTAAATACATATTGGAGTTATGCAAATAAATCAATTGATAGGGAGGTCAAGTGGTCCATCCTAGGTTGGGAATCATGACTTGATACTAGTGGGATGTTAATATCCATTCCTATACATTAACAAACAAATCGATGCATACAAGAGAAGACAAACTACATAATCAAACCATGAAAAACTATGTAAGAAGTGTCATGGAGAACATGAGGCTTCACTACCATGACCCACATAGATGTTCCCTCACATAAGAATATGATCTGGTGCAAGGTTCATTGGGTTTACATCCATGAACCTTTCATAATGCATCTAAAATATATTTCATAATGATGGTCACTTCAACCTATGCACCTTGAACACTTTATTCTTGAAAACCCATATTCATATGAAGTTTGGTTACCTTGAATTAGTTGACAACATGTATACGAGTGGAAACTAATGAATGTGTCAAAACATAAAAATGCATTTTAGATATCTCATTATATTGTTACAATCTTGGCTAACTATATATTTGATTCAATCAACTGAAGGTACAACCAAATAGGTAACTATCAAATATTTCTTCCTCGAGTGAGGGAAATTCATGACAAGTAGAGGGAAATGTGATTGCATCTAGTAGATTTGATGTGTGAACAAAGACCAGAGGTGAAAAGGTCATAAGAAAATTTCGTAGATGCATGGATTTTTTTCTTTCTTAAGGAGGATCATGCTCTTATGATGATGAGATCATAGGAGACATAGAGGTTCCACTCAGGTATAAGCATCTGGTGAAACAATGGGTACCTAAGGAACTGTCTCTGTTGGACAATGACTTCATTGTCAACAATAGGACGTATCGCATTGCACCATCCTCCTTGCATGGTCTGGGGTTATTTTCCATAAATGGAATAACTGTAAAATACAATACAGTAACTGAATTGATGGACTATGTTGAACCGTGTTATGATTAAAGCAATTGTATGTGGTTGGTCTGGTACATGCGAAGTATGCGGATATATGCACTCACCGCAAATTATATACAGCTAATAAACAATGATAAAAATAAGGGAACGAATATATATATTGATGGAAGGCCTAAATCTTATGGCGATATCCTAGGGTTTATAAACAACACACAACCTGGGACAACAAACAAGCAACCGAATTGCATATATGAGGGATGTGAAGGGAATCGAGTAGTCATTCGCGCAATAAAAAAGATAGTTCTCGAGAAAGATTTATTAGTGGATTACCATTTGAATCGAATAGATACATCGATTAATAGTGTGTGGGTACTTATGCAACACCTTTTTAAGCAACCTCTACTTATTGCATTATATTTTTTTATCTTTAACATGTAAACAATTAACAATTTTGATTTACATTTAATGTGAATTTTATTATTTGTTCATATAATTTTATTTGTGTGGCCATCATTTTTTTTTAATCTTTAAAAATTTTGTAAATATTTTGGGGTTCTAACTGTATTATAATGTGGGAAGGATGATCATGGAAAAGGGCCAGCCGCAAACACATGTAAATGATTAACAATTTTGACTTACATTATACGTGAATTTTATTATTTGTTTATATAATTTTATTTGTGTGGCAATTAGTTATTTTATTTGTTTATATAACTGAAATAACATTTGTTTTGTTGAAATATGTAGTCTACGGGTCATGATGCTCACAATTCTCCCAGCAAGGAGGAGTTGTATTTATCCCCTGACCTAATGGTAATTATACAAAAAAAGATCGTTAAAGCGAACAAAGAACTTTCTCACTTGTTAAACCTTGAAGGTCAAAATCCTGAGGTCAAACAAAGGATCACACTCATTATGACACATCTTATGACATATAAGGTAATAACCATGATTTAAAGTAATTTTTTTTATGTCATAAGTTCAATTATGAAAGTTTTTTTTTCAACTTTTACATTATCTAAACGAAAAAACATGTTATTTCTTATATAGAGTTATTTGGAGCCTGTTCGGTCCGATGTTGGTAGTAGTGGCTCTGCACAGACACCACAGATTCCTTATGAGGTCCCTCTTATACATGTCAAGGTATTTATTTCTCCACCATCCACACCTTTATATGGGAGCCCTGACATGCACCCCCATACAGCCACACGGCCAGGCTCTAGAGGTGGTGACGGAGATGAGCCTAATGATGTGGATTATATGGTTGGATTTCCTGGAGCGAGACATGTTACCAACATAGGGACCCTTCCATGCACATTTATGGTCAATGAGGAAGGACTTATATTAGAGAAAATAAGACTCCCAAGTAGTTTTTAATAGTTTAATTGTTTCATGTTGTCTATCTAAAACATAAATCATCTAGATTATTATTTTGAAATGAATGATCATATATTTTTGCGTGTAGGAAATGACCATTTTTATAGGCACTTGGAGACCAAGGCGTTGGTGATTTTTGGGCCAACCATACGCATGAGGTAGAATTCCCAGAATTCCAACCTCAAAAAAGAACTTATGGATTATCTTGAAGGCCTCTTTGGAGTAGACACCTTCAATAAAAAAACGACCACCTCCTTAGTTGGTCAATATTTAAAATCTACATGAGATGTGTATATGGTTCATTGAAAAGAACCTTAGGTATGAACATCTTCCCAGGATTCCAAAGAGGGAGTGGAAGGAGCTCATTGAGGATGCAAAGAAAAAAATTTGAGAAAATGAGGAAAAACACTAACTAGTACCCCAAGGTAAATTACATTTTGAATTCAATACCTTTAATTTTCTTTAGATATAAATAAAAGTGCGGTATATAACATACTTGAAACTTTTGATGATAGGTTTCCTGACACTTCGAAGGAAACCAAAGAAAGGATTTCCAAACATGGCTAGCACAAGCTAGGCTAGGGTGGCTACATGAAGTTACAGTTGCAAATTATAGGTACCCAAACATATTAACAATATTATTTGTATCGCCTTCCAAATTTCAGGTAATTGCAACCAACAAAATTAAAAATGCATACACTTATGCAATGCAAGGCGACGACTTCAGAACTGAAACCACGAAGGAAGACCTCCAGATTGGTTACAGGTACGGCTATCAAGTTGTCATCGAACATCAGAAAAGCATGGGACGGACCCCAAGATCTAGTTTGCAGGACAAGGTAAATAAAAATAAATCCGCATTAACCTTTCATTACTTATAAAATACATTCATGTTTGATATCGTCCATAAATTTAACGTGTTACTTTGTTTTAATCAGGGGAGCAGCACTATGTCTAAGCCCATTAGTACTGGAGAGCGGTGCATTGATAGTGCAGTGTCGCCACAACATGGTGCTCCCAAGTAGACCCATTCCAGTGGGCTACATCCCCACAATGTTCCTACGACTGAGACCGGCCACGATGGTAATATGGTTGTATATTAATCATATACTTAATAGTTTTGTAGTTATAAATTGTGTACTTCTATTTTTTTTACTTATACATTTACGATTGTGTCCTTATAAATTTTGTGGTTTCAATGGTAGAGAATGTCGTGCTTGAGGCTCCTACACATAAAGAGGAGTACAGGGAAACCATTCCAACGATGTCAACTAGTGCACCAGGTAAATAATTACATTGCATAGATTTTTTTAATATAACTGAACTACTTCAATGATATTCAAAAATTGGCCATATAAATTTAATATTTTTTTTTGTAGGTGATGCCCCCTCACAGTGACCTGCAGGTCATGAGTATGAGACCAGGTTTGCTCTACATGAGAAGACTCAACCACAATCAACTACTGAAGAGCCCCCAGAAAACGAAGACATGCATGTTGATGATTTAATTAAGAACTAGAGAGCACATAAGAGGCCTAAAAAAATGATGATGTATAATATTATTATAAGACATATCGATGTACATATAGCTAGTATACTTGGAATACTTTTTGGAAGATAAACCTCATTTATGAAAACAATTTTTTATGACATGTGCCTTTGAATGAGTTCTTGCATACTTTTTGTTGCATTGCCTTTGAATGAGTTATTGCATAATTTCTTGTACTTATGTTAGTTAAATATGAAATATACATGGTTAGTAAAATATGGATAGAGAGATAAAACAAATCCAATTATATTAATGTGTAGTATTTATGTTCAAAGCAAAAGGAAATCAAACAACTTTGTACTTATTTTATCTTAGCCTTCTTACTTAGCTTTACAATCACTTTATATGAATTTTGAATATTTTTAATGGATATTTTCTAGTAGAATATAGATTGGGTACTCAATAATTGAGAGTGATGTGAGGGGGGGTGGGGGGGCATAGGAGCTTCCACCTTCATGTGGTTGGCCATGTTCAGTAGAGAATAATTAATTGTAGTTGTTTAATCTTGGATCAAACCTCCTTTGATCCAACGGAGCAACAACATAGTCAATGTTGATTTTGTTGTTGCTCCTTAATATCGAGGGAGGTTTTTCTCCAAGGTTATACGACTCCAATAAATTATTCTTGAAACCAAGAGGAGCTTATTCAGAAGTTCTATTTAGTTATATATATATCATGTTTTTAGTTTGTTCTCATTTACTAAATCCATGTTTGAATTTAGGATGATGAGGGGCTAGTCCAAAATCGAGGCTTATAAGGTGCTTGGAAGCACTTCAGGGTATAATCTGACATTCTCATAAAATTACATCTTAGAGTAAATAATGCTACCAATATGAGTTGTATTCAATATAGATATTTATGGAGGTTGAATGATTTGGCACTGTAGGTATTATACAAGCATAATGATGGATAAGTTGCGATTAGGGGAGGTATGTTATCCAACTCATTTTAATGACTATTTAATTTGAAGATGTTTCAAGTACCTTGAATGGGACCTCATATGTCATAATTTTATTATTTCTTCAGTGTTTTAATATTTTATACATTTCAATGCTTTCGTATGTTGATAGGTTGATGCCCAATATAAATTAGAAGACATGAAGAAAATAACCAAGGATTGGGAAACAAAATCAAAGGGTTAAACAAAGAAGTTAGAAGAAATATTTTGGTGTAGATCTTGGAGGTAACACATTGGCCTTCATGTTTTTGTTGATCTACAAGCCTTCCTTTGTGTGTTTTTTGATCTAGAGCCTTCATTGCATGTTAGCAAATGGTTTAAAAAATAACTCTTTCTTTGTGGTTATAGTCTTTATTTCAAAGACCACCATGGTTAAAGAAAAATCCAGTTATTTTGCAACAATAAGTTATCAATCTAGGGCTTGTGTGTTATTTTTTTTGTGGATATATGCTTCTTAAACTCGAAATAGTAACCATATTAACACTTAATTTATTATAGAAGATATTCAATAAATATATTAACACTTAAACAGTAAACATATTCACACTCAAATAAATTGTGATGAACCATTTCAGCTTCAGAGAGAAAGAGTAAAATGCCATTGTTGTTTGCCATGACTTCCATGAGCCATATTCTAGTCTTTCAAGTCTTAATTCGCTGCCTATAGATTGCTAACAACCCATAAAAAACCAATCTACTAGGGAAATTCATCCCATGGGTTGTATGTGGCTCATTAATGAGAAATTGAGGGCCATTACATGGGCCAGATGGGTCATATTCTCAACTCCATGATCATTGCCTCTCATCTATGGGGTCACTCTTATTCCTTGGCTTGCATGTGCCTGTTGACTGACTGGTTGGGACAGAAACCAAGATTTCTTTCACTAGCAATGGTACAGCCCTCTATTCCTTATGTTGTAGATTTACCTTCATTACCTCTTGCAACTCTTGGTTTCCAAGGACATGGATACTCCATTATCATTGAGCATTGTTAGGATAGGAAATAATATAAGACTAGAAGTCACAAATTTTATAGTGATTATGTCCCCATGATGCATGTGATTAAAATTTAGAGATATTGGGCTCCACATTAAATTTCAATGGCATTTACGACAAATTCCACACAAAATTTACACATCCAAGCATATAGAGACTCCTTGTGATTTGGGCTTGGTGTAAGGGTATGATGTACAAGACACTTTCTTGCAATATTCCCATCTCTTCACTCATAATATATCTATGCAAATTTCTCCACCTTATTGAGACTAAATATTCATTTCTGAAATTCCACCTTCTACCATTTCACATGTTATCTTCCATTAATTTAGGTTACTCAAAATTCATAATTCATGCACATGCATATCCTTTGTCATGATATTGTTTCTGAACTTAATCTTAGATTTTTTGAAGCAATGTTACCATCACTCTGCCTTCAACCCTTAAGCCACCATTTAATCTTCTTCTTGAAAGGACCTTTCCTTCTAAGCACATGTAAACAAAAAGACAATCTAGTAGAAATGATATGGTTCATCAATAATCCTCTTAAACACTTCTTTCCACTCAATTATTTCTTATGTGCAAGAGTAGACTCAAGAAATCAATGGGTTTGTTCTATCCATGTATTCCTTGTTTTCACATATTGTGGATTCATTTTCTTAGATTTCAAATGCTAAACAAAAGGTACCTCAAAATTAGTGTGACTTTACCCCATAACAACATATTGTGCATGGGGGCCATCTAATGGGTATTTGGGTATCGATAATAATTTAAAAGTTAGTGGTGTTACTGAAATGGTGAATTTGATGAATATTTTATTGCCACAAGTGATATAATCTTACACTCAATCTAGGAGAGCACAACCTTTGTAAATTAGACAGGGTATTGAATTCCACCTCATTGGTTTCAAGCTAAACTAGTAACCTTGCATTAACACATAGAACGAAATTTGAAGAAGATTGACATTGATTATTTAGGAGTAGGAACTTCTATTTGACATTTCTAGCTAGCTAAGTGATACCTTCCATATCCACTTTTATGAACATATTAGAACTGATATGATTGCCCATTTTTTTAAGTATTCTTTTGTGCATACTCCATAAAGCATCAAGGTAAGTAGTTTGGAAAAGGATCAATGGATCCTAAATAATTATATTCTATGTTATCCAAGATGTTTCACCTAATAACTTGAAATCGGTATGTGAGGTTGGTATATTGTGAAAAGTATCTTGCTTCTTTACCTACCGGTTGGATGATGGGTTCATTTTATTAAGCACATTTTATTAATGTGGTATGCTTTTCAATATTAAATCCTTGTGCATGACCATATTAAATATTAGTGACCTTCACATCATCAATTCCATCTCATGGAAACATGTTTACTCTTGGATCCTTCTCTTCATTTATGGTTAGGTCAATTGAATTGATATTGAACTTTTTTAGCCCTTTATTTTCAAGAAAATTTCAAAGCTTTAACACATTTATATGGTGGCCATAGTTGAGTAGTGTGCAAAGGATCATTAATGTGACTACTTGGATAAGAAGAAGGTCAAGGTGATTTTATGCATATTGTTTTTTTCCATCATGTACTAGTTGTTGTGGTGGTGGTATTTGGTTCAATTAATTAGTTAATTTGTTCCTTTGAACTTTTAAAAACAATATTGGCACTTTGTTTTATTACATTGGGATAACCATTTATTGACCTTCATAAACTAGCTACTTTGATGTGCATTAATAGACTCTTTGATTTACTAACCTAATATCTTAGAGGCTAGTAAATGAATCCCCTTAAGTTCAAGATATTAAAGAAGCATTCATTCATGCTTACGATCTATCCTATCTATTTGGATCCTCAAGGATGCTTGAAGAAACTAAGACTTCAAGGATTTTTGGTGATCCATCATTAAAATGTGATACACAAAAATGGTAAATTCTTATAGCTTTGGAAAACACAAGAGATGCATGTAGAAGTACAAAAATTTAAAAACAACTATCATGGACAACAAACAATCGGGAAAAAGCACAATTTATCTAGATTCTAAAGAGGAGTGAGATTTTGTTACTTGTTGCTTGATAGCACTTTTATTTTTGGAGTGATATTGAAATGTGTTATATTTGTTTTGGAATTTTGAAGACATAAAAATAAGTTTTGAACATTGTTCCAATAATTTTCTACTAGCTTGATTGCAAACACACCTTCAATTCATGTACAATGAATACCACTTTACCAACTTAGTTGCTATTTCCTATTTCGAAGGTATGCTTTGCACTACCTTAACTACTTATCAAAGAGAAAAATAATAATCTTTTGCTTATTGCTATTATGAGTTATTTGCTTTGTTTTTATGGAAAATCCAAATTCAGTTTCAATCTAAAGTTTGTGTAATCCAAATGAATCATGTCAAGGTTTAGATGCATAGCGGTTTAAGGTAGTATTTTACTATTGATAGTCTTTCTATAGCATATGTATTAGTTTAATTCTTTCTAAACAAACAAAATAGTTATTGATTTATCCTATTTCAACTCATTTCCAATCAATTATTTTCTAATTGTTTTAAACATGGCTATTTTTTTTATCTTCTATCCATATGTATCATTCTTGCAAGAAAAGTACACTTATACTAAAAATTGTTGGAGATTCATCACCAATCTTAGTTTTGGGAGTAATAAATGTTTCACCACCTACATTTTTCTATATGTATGGGTTGCAAATGCAGTCGATAATTTCATAACTTATTAGGAACTCAAAAAGTGTAGTCAAAGTTAGCATTGAAGGCTTCTATTGAAGCATTATAATAACTAGTGGAAAGTGGTGCCTTGTGCCTTGTGCAAGTGATGGAGTATTTAAAAGTGTTGTTTGCATCAGTCGTGATAGATGACTGGTTGGAGGATTTTCAAAAACTATAATATTTGGTCTGAGATATGTCTTGTTGTCTAGAGTCTAGATGTTGTTAGCATTTGCCAAGAATTATTTGTTGGCACCACGTGAATTGTCCCAAGGTCTGAGGTGACATCTATATAAGGGTCTCCCTGGATGAGAATGGATGTCCTTGTAGGGTTGCACGAATGGGTTGAATGATACAGTGTTTTTGACTGACTATCTACCTCTAGTTATGTTATCATGTCAATTTGCAAGGACAGATTTTCCTAATAACTATAGGCAAACCAACCTTTGTCATGCTTGGAAAGCCTCTCTGCTCAAACTGGTGCTTTTTTAGTGTTAGAGTGATCCAGATTTATGAGCGGAACAAACTGATTAACAGACTGAATGCAACAAACACAGAGATATGGAGAACAACACAGATATCCAGTGAACAATAACTTCTATTGAATAAATGAAATAGGTTGAAACTGTAAAACTACAGAACTGAAAAAACTTGATCGAATGGTGGTAGTTATCTCTGAGAAGAGATGTGGCTACTACGTGCATTCATCTGAGAAGAATGATTACAATGATTCTCAAGAGGCCTTTTTAACATTACTCATGAATTCCAAAACCCTAGACATCCAAAAACCTAACCCTGGGATATGAAACGCCAAAAGTCATGTGGGCCCCGATGGGTAAGTTGGTACCTCAACTTCTCAGGGTTGTAACTTTTGCATACGACCTCTGTTTTAGGTGCGTGATAGCCTGTTGGAAAGGTATTTTCAAGAAATACACATTGCATTGTCAAACTCTGACTTCATCTATAGTTTGATTGTGGCGAGCCAAAAAAGCATTGTTTAGGGCCCCAAAACGACCCTGGAAGTACAGAAAGATGTGCTGACATGAAAAAATCCAAAATAAGTCAGTTGGATTAGGTGCGAGGCCACCATTCTCCACCTGGAAGATGTGTAGGGCTTCAGACATCCCCAAAAGTGTAGAACCCACAATTACAAAGAAGTACAGAAGAATGTGTTGAACTAAACATTGTCAAGAGGAGCCAATTGGAATAGGTGGGTGGCCACCAATATCCACCTAGATCATAGGGGTGTGTCCCTAAAAGGTGTATGCTCTTGTATAATTGACAAATATGCACAAATTCCAAGAAAATCGGCACATAAAGGACTCTCTCTTGGGATGTCTATTAACAGTCAAGAGTGAGGGTAAGTTTGAAACAACAATTTTAAGTGGTTGAGATCATATCCTAGAGATAGTTATAACAATGAATTTAATGGACATGAGTGAAGTGAATGTGTGCCTTAGGTGAAGAAGATTCAAAATAAGTGCACCATAAACTACCATAACACTGCAAAAAAATTTAACCAATGACAACAAATAGATTCAAGGAGCTAGACCAAATCATAATTGGACCAACTCACATGTTTCCCAAGATATTGATTGCATCATAGCGAATTCACAGATGATATATGGCCATAAATCTCCTTGCTTGCAATGGAGGTAGTGGTCTAAGGTCTGGAGGATGAAACAAGAAGGAGTCGTCCATTTCTACAAAAGTTTTCAAAAGAATATAACTGTCCAACCCTTCTACCTCCCATCAACTCTGTATATAAAGGAAACCATTGCATAAGGTGTGATTTGCGCTAATTGTTTGTTGAATAAAGAAAGAAAGCATGCCAACCTTGTGAAATTGTGCATGGATTCCAACAGTGTTGGATTTCTATTCTAATCACTTTCTCTGTTTTTTTAATAGCTTTTTCCAGTTGTTTTGGATGAGATTTCTTGCCAAAACACACCCTATAAAAATCACCCTCAACGCTAGATATTCTTCCAGTCATTACAGCTCAAAACCTTTCACTTGAAGGCTGGAAAAATCCAATGTATTGGCAACTGATGACTACCAATTTATTACACTGAAAGTCTTCAAACTCTAACTCATGTAGCTTTCTTTCCAATTATAACTCACATGTCATGTTAGTGACATATCCTAAATCGTTGATCTTATGGGATAAGGTTGTTGACTAATTGTTGTTACTCTCATTAGCCATAAAAAACACTTTTTCCTTCAAAATATGTCTTATCTCCTTTTGTCACCTGAAATTTGCACATGATAATCCTACAGGGTCGCTCTTAAAAGTTTCATAAACCTGAATCTTCCAAATATCAGTGGACATTTGTACAAAAAGTAACCTCCCTTTGATGACATTTAGCCCACTAAGATCACAATTTTTCCTTGGAAACTGTATCTGCACGTGTACATTACTTTGTTTCTTTTTTGGAATCTCCAACTCGTTGACTCCTAATTTACTAGCACCTTTGTCTGAATAATGGGGTTGACTAGAATCATATTAGCAACATCACATGTATCCAAGGTCTTTTTCTTCCTTACTTTGGCAGCATTAGTATAATTGCTAAGTATTGTTGACCCACTACCTTTTGCTCAGTCCCCTTCTACACATAGTAATTGTTGGTTACCCATCAGTGCGTATATATATTTTTTTAAATACTTATAGTGTGTCGGTATTTCGACATCCCATTTGTCTTACTTTTGGCTCTTTTCCAACAGTATAAAATGTCACAGCTATGGAAAATTTGTCGATGCATAGTTTCAGGCGTCGATATTACAACGAATTCTTTCATCATCATTTAAGGTCTACAACAATTTATGGTTGTCTCTATTACAACAACATTTTCCATCGTAGTAGAGACGACATGTAAACCATACGTTTTCGTCGGAAGTAAGACGACATGTAAATGTACATTGGAGGTGAGATGACAATTTACGTCACTGTAAAAATGAGCCTTCAACGACACATGTCCATTAGATACGTCGGAAGTGAGACACAAGAACATTCGTTGGAATTGAGATGATACCAGAAACGACGTTTGGAGGGGCCAATGTTTGTCGTGATCCTGACAACATCATGTCGGAATTACATTGAAAGGGTCGTCGAAATATGACCCAAATTTACTAGTGTGGCCATATAATGCCTTAAAAGGAGTCATTTTGGTGGAAGAGTGGTAACTATTATTATTCCAATATTATACAACATGCAATCAAAATATCCATTTACCCTTCATGTACTTGAATACATCTAAAGATATATCTCCAATAATTTATTATCCACATGTGTTTTCTTTTATTTTTGGGGGTGATACACAATGTTCATATTAAAAGTGGCCCCAACTACTTTGAAATGTTATTTCTGGAAGTCACTGAAAAACTTGGGATATGTATCACTAATGATGTGATTGGGGAGGCCATGGAGCTTATAGACATACTTAAGAATAAATGATTAATCCTAGAAGTTGTAAACTTGGTAGTCAAGGTAATAAGCTAAGAATGCTTGGATAAATGATTAACCAACACAATGATAACATCTTTACCTTTATATAATGATAAGTCGTTGATGAATCCCATGGATACCTCTTCCCATTTATAGTTGGGGATAGAGTTAGGCTAGAGAAGACATGGATGATGAATAATTTCCACCTTTTTGCACTAGAAAGTGTCACATTCTTCCAATTCTCAATATCACACTTCATTTTCATGTAGTAAAAGTTGGAGGAGAAATTCCTATAATTTTTATGAAAACCTAGATGACTAGCCAACAAAGATGCATGCCCATGTTGAACACCATATGTGATAAAGGGAGAGCGAATATGAAAATATATGTAATTTTTTAAGCGAATGATGAAATTCCTAATAGTTCAAGGTTGGCCCTTCTTAATGTACTTTTGAAGCTAAATTTTAAGGGGGTTGAGTGTGTATTCTATGAGGTGATCATATATCCAAGAATGTGTTGATGATTGGAGCTACGTGAGAGGCTACGTGAGACATTCTCCAGCTTGCAAACCTAAGAGAAAGCCCCTGAGAGGGGTGTGTGGTTCCTATCTGAGACAGAGCTAGAATGTAGAGATGGCCTCCTCCTTAGAAAGAGTTGAGAAGAACTCCAAATGATTCTCCTGTGTAACGCAGTGCGAAAGGAGATATGCAGAGTTGGACGTGCTTGTGGCTGAGCACAAGGTGAACATGTGAAATACCAAATTGTTGGGTGCATCATCATGAGAAAAAAAATGAAGATGATGTATTAGCCTCCTCTAAGTAGAGAGTTTATGAGAAACTCTAGATGACTCCCATGTGTAATGCAATGGGAAAGAATATCTATTGAGTGGATGTGCATGTGGATGAGCACATGTGAATGTGATCCTAGTGGCTGAGCACTAGAAGTGGTTCTTCTGTGTAATGCAGTGAACCAGAGATATGGACATCCATATGGATGTGCCCCTAGTGGATGAGCACTATTGGGTGTATGAGATCCCTTGCTATATTGTTCAAGAGTCATACTTTCCTATAACCCTAATTGTAATGTAAAGGGTATAGGTCAGCCCCACCTTAATGTAATTGTTATTTAATGTAAAAGATAATTAATCTCGTCAATATTAATTATATTATGAGATAGAGAGGTTGGCCCTATTGTGCCAATAGACACTTATATTGACAGGTTCAGTTTAGTATAAGTAAAGGTAAATTTCCCATTGAGGAATCACATCCTTCATGTGAGTTTGGAAATTTCAGCAAGTACACCTTCTTGGGAAAATTGTGCACCTCTCTTGGACGCTAGTCTTATAGGGTTTGAGCACCCTCTTGTGTGATAGGTTTTATTGGTGGTGAAGGTATTTCTCTTGAAGAATATAGAAAAGTATTTTGGTTGGGTTTTCTTCCCTTGTTGAGAAGGGTTTCCCAGGATATTTATTGTGTTCGTGTGCATGCTGTTTCTTCTTGTGATCTTGGTTTCTGCAAAATTATTGTTTATGGTTAAGTTAAATGCTAAAATGGAATTAACTTCATGATTAAACTATCTCATTGAAAAATCAACATGGTATCAGAGCATAGGTCTTGAAGAACCCATTTCACAAGCTACAATCTTTTACCAGTCATTCCCCCTCTCTTCCAGAACTGTACGACCCTCCTAGGGTTCCCCAAAATTTCATACGACCCTCTTCTTTTGAGTGTTTCAGCCCCTAAAACTTGGATGTTGAGGCAAATTTTGGCATAGGAGAGTACATCCTTCTCCAGCGCACCTCCAGAGACTCTCAGAATGAAATTCCGAGCATTTTTAAATTTTGGCCCTAGGGTTTCTAGGGTTTCGTTAATTTCTGCAAAAATTTCAGAATTAGGGTTTATGCAATTCATTGAAGGAGCTCTTTAGCTCACCAGTGTTCTCCTATATTTCAAAGGCTTATTGTTGGAAGTCATAATTCCAACAAAACCTAAAAGTGCTAGCCTAGCTGTTAGGTTTTATAGCCCAGTTGACAAGGATTTGTGAGGAATCTAAAATTATGATGAACATACCTATGATGGAAGATAAGCTTGATGGATCAAGCAACTTCAAGTTCCTGTAATACAAGACTTTAGAGGAATACTTATTGTGGGTAATACAAAAAGGTGACACTATGACTACCCTCTTCATGAATATGTCAAGAGGACAAAGATCAGCCAAGTGCCATTGGAGAAATCATCTCAGCACCCTCATGTATGCACTTGTATATATATTATTTGTATCATTGTCATTAGAGAAATTACAGGAGGAAGGAACCTTCTTGATGAAGTCATGCATCCAGAGGGATCTCAATGCATTCAGAGGAACTCCCAAAGAATCCTTCACCGGAGTGAAGCCTGAGATTGAACACTTCGAGATATTTGGGTGCCTAGTGTATTTTCATGTACCCGAAGAGAAGAATTCCAAGCCAGGCCCTTCAGGGATAAAGGATACGTTTATGGGATAATAGTGAATCTTCAAAGACATTCTAGATCGACATCCCTAGTCAGAGACAAATTGAGACAAGCAGAGATGTTGTCCTTGAAGAAGAGATAGCCTTTCAAAGATCCAGAAAATCTCAGATAGAGATTGATAGTGAGACAATGCCTTCTCCCCCTTCAGCAGTTTAGAGGGAGACAAAAATTATTCCAGTTGCTCCAGTTGATATGTTCATAGATATTGCAGTAGGGAAAAAATGGTCTGCCTAGGCTCACTCTGCAAAAGGCAGAGAAACATACAAGCCTCTCAAGGCACATCCCAAGAGAACAAAGAAATTTTTCGATCTACTCTTCAACCATGAGCCACATCATTGATTCTGAGCCTTCTTGTCATAGAGAAGCAACATGAGAACAAGTATGGCATGATTTCATAACAGAAGAATACTAGTATATCTTAAAAGAATGATGTATAAGATATTTTTCAGAGACCAAAAGGGAAGTCTTTGATGACTTCCAAGTGGATCTATAAGATCAAGCATACAAATGATAGAAGTGTCGAGAAATACAAAGCGAGATCTATGGCTAGAGGTTTCTCACAAACAGAGGGAGTTGTTTATGATGAGACACTTGATCCAGTAAACCTGATACACTTCCATTTGTACTACCATCCATGAGTTGGAAACTATATCAGACGGATGGATTCTTGATGAGTTTGGGTTTCAGCAAGAGTGTTGTTGATCCAAACCTATATTATTATAGTGTTGGTGACGAAAGCCTGATTTTGATGACTTATTCAGAAAGCCTTGTTGTTGGATACAAGTAAGCTTTGACTTATGATTTAGAGATGAAGGATATGAGTAGGATGCACCAATTCTTGGGAAAAGAAGTATGATAGAGGATTGATGATATTTTTCCAAGTCAAGAAAAACATACAGCGGGAATATTAAAAGAAGTTCAGTTTGATAGAATACAAAAACATTGTGATGGATTTGATGAAAATGAATGATGATGATTCAAATGCAATTGATCTACAGCTGATTGGATCATTGATGCATCTGATTAACACCAAACCTGATTCATGCTATGCAATGAAAATTCTTAGCCAATCCATGAGCCATCTGAGACAGTAAAGCATGTATTGAGATATACACGAGGCGTAATTTGACATGGTCTAAGATACACCTCCAAGTGTGAAATTAAGTTTGCAGATATATGCCTATACAGATTGAGAAGAGAATACAGTGGACTAGAAGAGCACATCCGGTTGTTGTCTTACCGTGAAGTTTACCATGGTTTCCTGATGCAGCAGAAAACAAAACCCTGTGGCCTTGAGTACTACAGAAGCAGAGTATATAGCATCGAGTGTGCGAAGCAATGTGGCTTCACAAGCTTCTAGCAGATTTACTTGATCATGAGACATATCCTATGATGATAACAATAGTCGTGTGTAAATCTCTTTGAGAACCTAGTGTTTCTTGATGGATTGCAACATGTTGAGATGAAATATCAATTATATCAGAGATATGATGCAAAGGAAAATAGTACACATGCAATACCTTCCTACACATGAGAAGATTGCAGACATCTTCACCAAATTAGCTTGGTGAATAATACCTTCCTATTTGCGAGGGAGTGTTGATGACTATTGATCTGAAAACAGATCCAGAAGCCTGATAGGGCTTGAAAAATGCTCAAAAATGAAAGTGCTCGGATTGCGACGAAACCTATGCCAATACGTTTGTCTCGTCTTCTTGATTCCGGTGGTATAATTTTTATGTCAAACGGAGTCCGTATGGAGGAGATATCGCGTTCTGTCCGAAAAGCCAAACAGGGAAAATTTTGGATGCTGACTGTACCTGTCTGTATAGTCCGTACAGACACGTGTCAGGCCGTACAGTGATGACGTGGCATGTTCATACGATGACGTGGCGGTACCAAAATGCGACACGTGGCAGACCGTACGGAAGGACACGTGGCGTCACCAGGATGCGCCACGTGTCACACGGATTTGGCGTTTTCGGGTACGGTTGGACCAATAAAAAAGTGACACGTGTCACCACTCACAGGGTGACATGTGGCACGCTGATGTCACCCAGTGACGTGGCAGACACGCGGCAGATGACAGGTGGCGTACGGCAGAGATACGTGGCAATACGGCAGGCCTACGTGGCAGTTGACATGGCAATGACGTGGTCCAATCAGAGGACGACACGTGTCCAGTTTTCATTGGTTGAAAAGGGTGCCACATGGCCCAATCCTGGGCTGCCACGTGGCACCCCAATATTGGTTGTTGGTGTATGTGTATTAAAATTTGTTGGCTCGGACGAGATTTGAACTCGCGACCTCCCGGAAACAAACGGACTCACGAAGTTTGGCTAGCCACACGGGCGGCCCTTGTTCCTTGTTAACGAAACGACAAAATATTTATTTGAATGTAAA
>JZKD02S0286667.1:297637-334119 GCA_000966675.3 Picea glauca | reverse complement strand
TTGAATACAAGATTAATAATTATATTCTCCTTCTCGTACATAGATATTTCTATAAAGGCTCATTATAAGAATACAAAATTATAATTCGAAAAGTATCGGCAATCCACATCTTTAGCTTTGCCACACGTTGAGATCACTTACAATTTTAATGTGCACATGCCCAATGGTCTCTACCTCTTTTTAGATTGTTCGTGGAATATGTTCAATGAGACTTTGAGATTTGGTACAACTATTAATGAAAATGAATGATGAAAAGGAAGTGGTGAAGAATTGGATAAGGCTATTAAGGATATGACCTCCCAAGAGAATCAAATTGATTGTGTAAGCTATTATAGTATTATATTTATTTAAGAGAAAATAGTTTTTAGAAAATGAGATGAAGCTATAGTGTATTTATAAAAATTAAAAATTGATCATAAATGAAAAAGAATTGGATAATGCTATTAAAGAATAATGATTTAATAATAAGTATAACTTAACAAGATAAGCAAAATGTGTAAGCTATAGTTCATGCAAGTTATTTATGAGGATATCTAAAAAAAGGCATGTCATATAACTTAGAGAAGAATTTGATATCAATCTAACTTTTAATATACAATATATTTTTCTAAAAAAATAGGTAATGCTTCTTGGTGGAGTGTTTATTAATAAATAACTTTATATAATATAGGGGTTTTATTGGCAAAATTGTTTTCGTCATTATGTGATTCATTTTAGATTCAAATTTGATCCAAGATTTACGAAAAATAATTTAGAGAAAATGAGGTTAAAAAAATACTAAAATACACATATCTCACAAATATATATGCTCCAATAATTGCACTCACTAAAAAAAACTCCTCACACCTACTAAATTCATGACATACATATATCCCATAAGAAAAGGAGGAAAATACTTACATTATGGGATTAACTTCTCTAAATAATGTGTGTTGAAAGAAAAGGAGGAAAATACTTACATTATGGGATTAACTTCTCTAAATAATGTGTGTTGAGGACATGAAAATAATCTATTCTTCTATGTTATGTTTTTTAAGAGAATAGTTGAGATATTATATTTTTTTTTTCTTAATTTTTTAAGTTGAAATGAATTTATGTGCCAGATGAAATTTCTTTTAAGAGGGGACTTGTCTCATTAAATATATAGATTCCATACAACTAATTCTTACTAATTTAAATTGAGTGAATTATTAATAATAAAAAAATCCACATTGAGAACATAATCGATTGAACAAATATAATCCTTGGGACCAATTCATCCTAAAATAACATAATCGATTGAACAAATATAATCCTTGGGACCAATTCATCCTAATATGATTAGGATGAATAATGGAATGGATAATGGGGATTCTTTACTACAAAAAGATAAATTACATGAATAATAAAATATTTTTTTATCAATAAAAATTTAGGTGCCATGTATTAAAGAATCAAATGAAATAGACACTAATATAAACAATGCTATATTTGAAATTCGTAAACCATGTATATTATGTTTAATGTTATACTAAAACATCATAATACTTGTCAAAATATTAAGAATATTAAGAGTCCACCTAGTCACAAATCAATATGTAGATTTATGGAAAAGTAATCTAGTATTCTTCTACATTCAAAATAAAATCCATGGGAAATTATGTAATGCCACAACAAGTTTGTGAAAATATAAATGCGTGTTTGGAAGAAGCATTTACATTGACAAGTTATAGGAATGTTTGGAATAAGTTGTCTTGGAATTATTTTAGTTAGGATAGTCATCATCCTTCTTCTATGCATGGATGATATTGTTCATATGGTTAGTTGTCTTTGATATCTCAACTAGAAACTAAGAATTCTTAAGGAATTATGGTCTAGGATTAGTATGATAGTAAACACTCACAAAACAAAGGTTATGATAATAAATTAAAAAACGATCACTTATGATAGTTTTGTGTATGACAATAACAACTTAGAGGAAGTTACCTCATAAAAATATCTTAGAGTTGATCATCATAAAAATATTATCTAGAAATATATCGTTGAGAAAATGATTAATGGAGGGTGGAAAGCCTAATTTGGTCTTGAAAGAAATTGTAAATCAACACACTTCTAGTTGTGGGAAAAAAATAAAATCACTGCCCATAATATCTTATATGGATGTGATTTTAGAGCTTAAACATCTCTAAAATATTGTGGGCAAAGATTAATCATATCAAGAAATGTTTTAAAATTTATAATATTAAAATTAAAAAATATTACCTATCATATCCTCCTCATAGAATCTAGTCTTTCCCCCATTGATTGTATGTATATAACTAGGTAATTAATGTACAAACACAATACAACTAACATGAAAGACAAGGGACTTCCTAATATTACCTCAAACCCTAGTTAAATCCACCTATGGATTAAGATGGATTGACATAAAAAAGCTAAGTCTTGGATAACTCATTGAAGAATAGAGGATGAGGTCACCTTGTAAAATATTGATATGATTAAAAACACTATCACGTTTAAATTTAAGGAGAAATTGTGGAGGGATAAAAAATTTGAAGGTAAGAGAAATAAGATACTATAAAGAGGTAGTTAACCCTAATCTAGAATACCAAAAGTATCTTATTATTATAACTAGAATAATGAATAAAATCAACATTTACTAAGATAAAAACAAACCCTCACTAGCTCCATAGTAAAAGAGAGCATTGAACAATTCCTAAAATGTTGTGGGACAAAATAATTTGTGATACTAAGAAGGAAGAAGATAAAAATCGCTTTCTCTTATAATATTCTCAATATGTCCACATTATTTCTTAATTTCAAGATATTTATAACAATACTAACATTCCTAAACTTTTGATTCATAAAAAATATGGAGATTTAGAGAACCTTGCCATTAATATTTTGGAGCATACAAATAAAATTACAAGGAAAATCAATTAATTCAATGCCATTTTTTTTTTCTTAAGATCTTATGAACCAAAGTTTCTATTAGTGGATATTAACAATCATTACCACTAATGTTTTTTTTAACTTGGATTTTAAATTAAAATAAATAAAAAGTTACAAAAATAAATCTCACAATGAGAGATATGAAATTCTACTAGGATGTTTTTAAATTTAGCTATTAAATTCTAGTAGGGATTTTTCACAACTAATTATATTTTACTTGTTAGCACAGAGCATTGAAAATAATTTGGTCCAATTTCTTTTTTAAATTTTTTTTATTTTAAATCTTATTAAAAATATAGAATATAATAGAATATTTATTATTTTTTTTAGAGACCTCTCATAAATTATATGGTGTAATAACTAACATTTATCCTAAAGCACCCATTCTTTTATGTTGTAAAACATCCTTAATATGCCTTCCTACTTGTCTAATTGGAAACTTCAACAAGCTATGAAAATAACCATGAGTTTAGTTTAATGCTTTATTAAGTGTTTTTATCATACATACTTATACATAAGTGATTTAAAATGGATCCAAACTAATTAATGGTGGTAAGATTCAATGTTTTCAAGACAATTCAACAATTTATAAGGTTAAACTAACTATGGAAAACAATTAAAATGTAAAAGTGGAATAAAATAAAAATGAGAAGAAAACATGAATTATTTAAAATAGAAAAATAAAATAGGAGAAAAGGTTGAGAAATGATAAATGAAGGATCATGTCTACTCGTCATCCCCTTACCCCCCAATTCTTCTTATTTCTTCCTTTACTTTCATTTTCAATGGGCCTTTTTGCCAAAAAGATTATGAGGATGGATAGAGGACAATGAAAGCATTATAATGAAAGATTGCCAAGATAAACTGAGCACCCATTCATTACTAGTTTTCCCATTTTGTTTTTCAAAGTAAACACTATGTCTTGCATGATGAAATTTTCTCAATGGTTGTATTAATGTTGTGCTTGAGTAATTGGTAGTACATCTATATTAAAATTATGTATGTGCAATGTGATCTTATTTTGTTCAATGTGATGGTATAAGTGTGTTAATGTTGGATTGAGAATGAAAAAATGTTTCAATTATCAATTGGTGAATGTGAATAACTACGAGGTACCAACTATCCATTCTACACCGTGAGATGTGAGATATAGGCTTTCCATTAATTTTCTGTTGCAAATTTTTAGTTAGTTTCCATTCTCAAATTTCTGTTTCTTCACTCAAATCGTCGGCCTACTTAGTTGGCGAAAACATTTCCTCCATGGTCGATTGGCCCTCACTTAATCAACTTCACATTAATCGGTTGAATCGGTTCCTAGTTGATTCATTTCCTAGTCGAAAAATGCTAATACAAGGATATGAGAATGATCTTCCTTGAATGACTTCAAAGGCCAACATGTGCACTCTCGAAGATGCGATTGTGCGGATATTAATATTAAAGGATGTTGATTCATTCATCTTCTAATGGAAGGAGATTTTGAGGATGCCTTAATCTATCGACAAGGATTTTCAGGTGATGCCTTTGTTTGAGTGCGGGAGTTGGGGAAGACGTGGTTTGTTTTCGACTTGGTTTAGCTAATAGAGTAATGGTTTATAGTTTGAGTAAAAAAATCATGTATTTGGCTTCCTCAATGTCTTCCTCGAAGCCATATCAATGCAACATGGGATTATAAGAGCTTGGTGTTTTAACCAAGGCTTGATATTGATGCAGATTGAAGGTGGGGGAATTTCCTTGTAGTTGAAAATGATGGCTCTCATATTTCCATAACCGTTAAACAAAATGGTAAATAAGAAGTTCAATTTTCTATGTTATCAATTTCTTTAATGAGAGGAAAAAAAAAAAGATAGTTGGTGATCTACTCTTTGCTAAAATTGTTGAAGTGAAGCCTTCTATAGGAACAATAATTGTAGTATGAATAAGTGCTTATGAAGAACAAGGACAATAATTGTAGTATGAATAAGTGCTTATGAAGAAGAAGGAATAAGGAGATTTTAGATGGGTATAGAGTATAATAGAAAAGAAGAAATTTATGTAGAATATTTTCACTAAACCAAGTGTTTGTATTCCTAACTATCTTAAAAGGAATGTTCCAACTATGCGATTTCTCCTAGGTGTTTACTTATGTTATCTATCTACCTATGGAGTTAATCTATTGTTTTTTTTTAAGTTCGGGTACTAATAAGGTGTTGAAGGGAAGCCTTCTATAGGAACAGTAATCGTAGTATGAATAAGTGCTTCTGAAGAAGAAAGAATACAAAGGTTTTAGATGGGTATAGAGTATAATATAATAGAAGAAATTTATGTAGAATTTTTTTTCCTATACCAAGTGTTTGTATTCCCAACCACAACAAAAGGAATGCTCATACTACGAGATTTCTCCTACGTGTTTACTTATGTTCTCTATCTACATATGGAGTTAATCTATTGTTTTTTTCTAAGTTATAGTACTAATAAAGTGTTGAAGGGAATGTTTCTATAGGAACAATAATCGTAGTATGAATAAGTTCTTATGAAGAAGAAGGAATAAGGAGGTGTTAGATGGGTATAGAGTATAATAGAAGAGAAGAAATTTATGTAGAATTTTTGTACTATACCAAGTGTTTGTATTCCCAACCATCACAAAAGGAATGCTCCAACTATGGGATTTCTCCTAGGTGTTTACTTATGTCCTCTATCTACATATGGAGTTAATCTATTGTTTTTTTGTAAGTCTTGGTACTAATCTATTAAAAATACAATAGAATTACAGTGAAAAAAGCAGTGATTGTCCCTTGGAATGGACAAAAACTTGAGCCTTCCCTTAATGGGAAACTAGGAGGGGGACAGATTGGAGTGTTCCGCCTACCCTTGAAGGGAAACCATGCTTACAAAACTTAGAGATAGTTTTTTGTTTGCTTTCTAATCATGATACCAGAAAAAATCTTGCAAATTCGAAGTATAAAGACTAGAAAAAATAAACAAGGGCCACAACATCAAGAGTGCTTTCTAGTCATAATGGGAGGACAATCCAGAGGAATTTCTTCCACCACTGGTTAGCCACCAAGATTTTCTTCATTGTCGTTGGAGGAGTTGGAGATGTCTGGGCTTGGCTCCTTGATCGAGAGACTTGCACGTTTGATGAAGGGAGCGCTCAACGAATTATGCTCGTCTGGAGTCATCGTCGCTGCTGTGTTTGGGAGTTTTCTGAGGCATCGAGGTGCTAGGGTGGGCCACTGAAGGAGGTGGATGAGTGTCGGGGGATGGAGAATGGTGGGGGAGTGGGGTGAGCGTGGTGATCTAGGGAGCTCTGAAAAAAGACGTCTGGGAGGCTAAGGAGGGTGTGGGTGAGGAGGTTTTTTACCACCCAATAACTGCTACAGTGCCTAGAGGTGCGATAGGATGTCGGGAGGGAGCCCGAGACCTCTTCTTCCGAGTCGTCTAAAATCTTCCGCAGCGATTATGGAACCAAATGATCATAACCATCCTTGTTGGCGAGGAGAGTTGGGGGAGGAACTCTGGAGGCTTTCCCTCCCTGACCACTTCGCCCCAGGGTGGGGGTGGCTTGCCTGCGGGGTGGCATGAGGTAAGAATTATGCTTCTTGGGAAATGTGAGGGAGGAGATATGCCACATGAAACAATGAGCAGAGAGAGATCACCTCTGTATAGAAGAGAGGCAATGTGAGAAATCCACAATGGAAGAATGACAGGAGAGGTCGTGGGTGATCGAGAGATAGGTGCCAAGAGGGGGGGTTGTCAAATCAGTCACTATTAAGGCTACCAGTCGTATGAGGCGTGTGTATTGTTGCATGGTACAAAATCCAAGCAAGAGGATCAGGGGGGGCATGGGAGAACAAGACAGGACGTTTAAGGAGTGAGGACAAGTTGTTAAATAAGGGTGATGTCTTGCGAGGAAAGAACAATTAATTTGCGTGAGGGAGGGGTGAGGTGGTGTGAGACCATTCATCATAGTGTGTGTTGAGGGGGGTAGTAGAACCCTCCAAGTGGACACTTGCACCCGGGGTGGAGTTAATCTATTGTTAATATCCCTTGTTGGATATTATAGAGGAATGTAGATTTAGACATTCAAGAGAAGAAATATATATCCCTACATGGAAATATAGTTTCATTGCCTTGCAACAATAAAATTTTAGTTCTAAGTACAAGTAAAATGAATACATGTACATGTCTTGTTGGAAATTGAATCATGACCAACTTCAATTTGTCTCTAAGCATTGGCCTTGGCACCTTAGAACCAAAACCAACATTTGAAGGAAACAAACATACCATCCTCATGTGTCTGCTAAGGGATATATCATAGAGGGGTTTGTAGCTGGGATTATGTGTAGGTTACACCGAGAATAGAGGAATTTAATCCATTTGGAGAATAGGATTTATTTGCATAATACAACAAAATACTCAAGCCATGGTTCCATCCAATATACCATCCTCACACGTCTGCTAAAGGATAATGAATAGAGGGGTTTGAAGAGGATATTTCAGTCATACTTTCTTTAAGAATAGAAGCGTAGTATCCTTTCTAAATATCAATCTCTCTATATAAGAATGATAGTAGAGATCATAAGTAAATTATGCATAGGATCCATGTTAGTGAAGTGAGTGGGATATAAGTCCCTCGTTTACTAATCATAAGGTACCATAGTAATTGAATCCTTGACCATAATGTAGTTGTTATTACTTTGAAGACAACCTTTTAGACTCGACATGGGTAAATAAAATAGATAAAGGTTAGAACACTTAAGGGAAAATAATTCTCACCTTCAAGAAGAGAACAACTGCTTAAAAGAGAAAATCCAGATGTATGACCAAAGGATGGAAGAGATGGAGAAGAAACTTAAAACCTTTGCCAAATTGTTGACATTGATTAATGAGTAGTTCGATGAATCCCAAGACTCCCTCACTACGGTCATGGTAGATTGGAACAAATATAAATTTCAAATTGTGCACTTGAGATAAAATTTCATTCGATCTGATAGTTGGTAAGAATATAGGCTCACTTAGATTATGGCTCAGCTGCAATAAGAGTTGGTAGAGAAGGAGGATGGCTTGGAAAATCTCCAAGCATTTTTCCAAGAGCATTGGGGATCAAGGACACGTTTCCTTTCCAATTTCAAATCCAACACCATGGATAAGAAAACATTGGTCACCTCACCTTTTTTAGACATTTATGAGGCGCACTTGGGCGATTTTGAAAATCATACCAAATGAATTGGTTCCAAACTCTTAAAATTGATGGGTTGTGATGAAAAAGGGTTGATGAAGAGCAGAGAAGGAATTATAATCCCCATTGTAGATATACATAGGGTTAAGCATGAAGGCTTATTTTTTGATCGAAAAAATGAAAATTCCATGAACAACAAGATGACATTTGTGAAGGACAATGACATCGTGGAGTTGGCCTACTCATCAGAAGGAAGAGAAACAATAGTACATGATGGTGGAATCTCTCTACCCCCTCAACCTTCTTATAGTATATTGAAAATAGGTATTTATTAAGAAAGTGAAAATTCTCTACTTTCTTTAGTGCTTAGAGGAAGTGACAAGCCAATCAATCAGGGAAAGAATGAGACAAACATCAATATGTATGCATCCAATAAGAAATCCCTTGTTTTTCACTGCTACAATAAGAGAGGCCATAAAATTGTGAGGTGTTGGTACTCAAAAGATGACTCATTATGTGGGAATAAAGGCCATCGGGTGCCATCTTGCTCGGAGAAGCAAGCCACATATCAACAACTAGATTTCTTTAAAAATGGAAAAAGACTTCCACGATCCAATAGAAAATTCAAAGAGACATGGAGAATAAAGGCATGTTTATAATTTCATGTAGTAGCTCAACAACAACTTTCTCCACCACCAAAAGTTGAGTAGACATTGGGAAGTGAAGTGTTGGATACTTCATCCAAAGCTTCACCCTTGAAACCACACAACCGAGAGAAGAGTGTGTAAAGTGAATCCTAATATAGATAAATACATCATTCCATCTCCAACTCAAGGAGAAGAATTTTAGGAAGGAGTTATATCACAAGATGAAGTGCACATCACCATCAAAGAGGATAGTGGGTTGATGTCAACCACCAAGGCAACCAAATTCCAGTTGATACCTACAATATTTCAAAAGAACACCTTCTTGGAGATGTGTTAGAGACTAATGTAGGAAAGCCAATGACCTTGGAGGTAGATTCTTGAGAACTCCATTATGTTCCTCTAAGTATGTAAGGGAACTAGAGGGTTGTTTCCATGCCAGGAAGAAATTAATCCTAGCAAGAGAAAATAGACCACACTTCGATTGTGGAATTTTTACATGATGGGGTCACACTGAAAATGAACTATCATTTGACTTGGCTTCATTGACTGCCAAGATGGACCATATCCAATACTAAGAGAGATGGGAATGGATGTTGAATGTAGATTTTGGATCTAGAGGCTGTTTGGAGATGAGAATCACTCATAAGACTTCTACCTTGTGGGAAAAAGAGGGCCAACAACCAAATCTAGAGCCCATAGCTAAAGACACAAGCCAAAGACAGATCATAAGTCAAAGTTGTAGCTAAGAGCCAAAGTCAGAGAGTCCATGTTCCAAAGGATTAGAAAAAATTTACATTGATCGAGATTGGTTTCATTTTATATTTTTGAGACCAAAACTCCCCTCAATGTGGAGGTGTGATTTGAAATGGATCCGAACCAATGAATGGTTGTAAAGCTTAGTACGTGCACTTGATAATTTAGAAATTTATGAAGGTTACACGAACTATGAAAAATAATGCAAATATGAAAGTGGAATAATAAAAAATTAAAAAAAAAAGAATGAATTATTTAAAATACAAAAATAAAATAGGATAGAAGGATGAGGAATTGGAAATGAAGGGTTATGCATGATAGCCTTCCCCTTAACTCCCATATCTCCCTATTTCTTCCTTCATTTTCATTCTCAATGGATATTTTGGCCAAGGGTATGAGGAGGATGGAGATAGAGCCATGAAATCATTATAACTAGATATGGACAAAATAGACTAAGCACCCATTGGAAGCTAATTTCCCCATTTGGGTTTCCAGGTTAAAAAAGTTTTCTTGTGGGATAAGTGTAAAAATTCTATGTTTGAAATTTACTCTTATTTTGTTCAATTTGATGGTCTGAGTGTGTTATTGATGGAAATTGAGAATGGAAAATTGTATTTTTCTTCTAGTCTAGTTCCATTACCAATTGGTGAATTTCAACAGCTCTAAGGTACCCACCATCCATTCTACCCGAAGATGTGATATATACAATTGACGGTAATTGTCAATTTTGAATTTTCAACTAGTTTCCATTCTAAGATTTATCTTTCTCCTCTTAGAACATTGGCCTACCTATTGGGAATTTTTTTTCCTTCCCTAGTCAACTTAACTCCACCTTGGTCAAGTGTCCCTCACTGAGTTGGCTTCAAATTCATTGATCAACTCATTTCTTTTTCAACTCTTTACCTAGTCAAAAATGATAATATAAGGATGTGATAACAATCTTATTCGAATGGTTTTGAAACCCCACCTATAGGAATTAAAGTTCTCATGGAAGGATATTGTACGGATGCTTCAATTTTTGGACAAGGATTTTTAGAGGATGCCTTTGTTTGGGTGCAAGATTTGGGGAAGATGTAGTTTGTTTTCGATGTGGTTTATCTAACAAACAAAGTAAGGGTTTATAGTTTGAGTAAAACCATCATGCAGTTGACTACCTTGATGTCTTCCTTGAATCCATATCAATGTCATGTGGGACGATAAGAGCATGGTGTTCGAGCCAAGGCCTTATATGAATGTGGACTAAAGGTGGGGGGGATTTTCCCTTGCAGTCCACAATGATGGCTCTCATATTTCCATAACCATTAAGGAATGTGCTAAAGAAGATGTTCAACATTCTAGGTTATCATTTTTTTATAATTAGAGGCGAAAAAATGACATTAGTGGTCTGCTCCTTGTTGAAAGTACTAAAGAGAATCCTTCTATAGGAAAAATAATTGTTGTAGGACCAAGTGCTTTTGATGAAAATGGAATAAAAATGTTTCAAATGGGTACAAAGGAGTAGAAGGGAATCAATTTCTATAGAACCTTTTCAATAGACCACAGTGTTTGTATTCCCAACCATCAGAAATGGAATGATCCAACCATGAGATTTATTTTGGGTATCTACCTATGTTTTTTGTGTACATATGGAGTTCATATTGTTAATATCCTTCATTGGATATTATAAATGAATGCAGATTTAGAGATTTAAGAGAAAAAAGAGAAATCCATTCATGAAAATACAATGCCATTTCCCTATAACAATAGAAATTTTGTTGCAGTTACAAGTAAAAATGAATATACATATTATGTTTCTAGCAATTGAAGCATAACCCACTTGAATTTGTCCCTAAGAATTGTCCTTGGCACATTAGCATCAAAACCAAGCTTTGAATCCAACGAACATGCCATCCTATGAAATCTATATGTTATCATACACCATTTCAATGTAGAATATCAAATCTATATGTTGTAATATTCAGCTCCAACATATTCTCTCCAATAATAGTTATGGAAAGGACAACAATTTATTTCTAACAATGCATGTTGAAAAAAATTTATTGAAAATTATTTTTATTAAAACCAGGGGTGGCTTAGTTGCTATCTCAAAGCTTCAATTAAGAGATGTTCGATGCCGTCGCCAACACTCTCTAGCACTTGACTGGCACCCATGAGTCGTCATGGTATTCGCTGGCAGTTTCTAAGCACATGTGTGAGCAACAAGGCCGCATTTCTGATTTTTACACACATCACTTCAGCTCCATATCATCTTACAATTCCTTAGTCATGGTTTGGCCTTCCTCATAGGCTACATTTTCCAGGCAGCTCTAGTTCTTTCTTATTTTGGCAATATTCTGATCGCATTCTTTCCAGGATTCATTCTGCAATTGTTCACTCCAGATTCCTACAGACACATCCTTCCTCTACTCAATCCCAGGATATCACTTGGCCAGATATCATGATGCCTCTTTCATACATTCGGCATGTGTGCCATTTTCCTCTGCTCACTCGTGATCACAGCCAGAAAACAACTTCCAAAACAATGACAATATAACTGTCCCTCCCCCACTCAACTTTAATGCCCCAACTCCAGCTTCATTCCCAGATCTGCTGTCACAAGCCAGTCCTCATTGAAATCCCTCAGAAACTATCCGTCGCCCTGGATCCTCTCTTCCATGTACTACTTAAAACCAGCACACTCGCTGTCAATCCTCATACCGCAAAACCCTAATTCCAGATTCGATCCATTTACCGTCTCCGTCCCATTGACTATCGCCTCCCCATTACATTTGCACCCGCACTCCTAGTCACTTTTCCTCACCAACAAGTACATGTTGTTGCCATGGTATGGGATCCACCTCCCCCAACCACACTACTGCCAGATCGACAGGACACCGCTCGACCTCACTTGGCTATCTGCTTCCAGTAATATTGCTGTCACTTAAGGCACCCTATCGCCCACCAGGTGGGTTGCAGCGGACAACATGTGGTATTCTTCAGTGTGACAAGGCTTTACTAACACAAGGTTGGCAACTCACATAAAGATGCCCCTTCTAGTATTCATTTTTAGCACGACTCGGCAGCTTGGTGTTTCCAGAGATATACCTTACCTGATTTCCAACATTGGAATGATCACAACGTATTTTGTCTGCCAGAATGCAATCCTACATTAGATCACCACCGCCCTCAGTCTCTCTCTCCAGAAAATTAACGATGCTACCTCAGGATTAGTACACTGCCAGCTAGTAGGTGCCAGATGTTCAGGAATAGTCCCAATGCCTAAGATCAGTTTTGATGGTAACTGTGCATATGAAATGAATCAGAACTACAAAGTGCTTCAGACATTTTCAACAACTCAACATATCCATTCATCTTGCAGTATATAGGATTGTCAAAGAGAGACCACTTGATACTTTGGTGGTCTTTGTATCACCAAGGAAGAAGGTATCATATCTTTAATGGTTTTTGGAAATTTAATGTTAATTAATAAAGTGATGATTTCTCAATCTAGTATATTGGGGAATAAGTTTTAAGTTTTCTTATTTTTTTTTAAGTTAGTTATAAACTTTATATTGAACTGGAAAATCACTAAACATAAAAATTGGCTATTGGTAGGGGTAAGCTTGATTGGCTATTGGTAGGGGTAAGCTTGACCAACAACAAAAGAATAATTCCTTTGTCCAAAGAATTATATAGTGAGCATTGAACCGATAGCTATCCAAAAGAAGATTGGCACTTTCTATATACTTACTAATAGTCTAGTACTATGCTTATTATAGAGAGAAATACTACTACTAATAAATAAGGATAAAAAAACTATAAAATTGTGCATATCAAGTAGATGGATGGTCACTTGGCCTATAAAACTATGGGTATTGTGCCTAAAGTTGGAGGTGTGTTTATATCAATAGATGGGGCAGTTGGACGGACAGTTCAACTATCGAGCAGTTGAACGAACAACGAACTACTTACTTAATTAATATTACATAAATCCTGAGAACCTCAGAGGATTAGATAACATTCCCCCCTTAATCCGAGGTGACATTTGTCATCCCAAGCATCATTCAAAAAATTTCAAATTTCTCTCGACCCAAAGATTTAGTAAAGATGTCTACAATTTTCTCTGAAGTGGAATAGTGACTGAGATGAATGGTTTGGATCTCAACATGATGTCGAATCAAATGATATTTGGTGTTGATATGCTTGGTTTGATCATGAAATTTGGGATTCTTGGCCAATTGAATTGCAAAAGTGTTGTCAACAAGTAGAGGCGTTGAAGTCGTTTGTTTCTCCTGCAAATATTCAAGTATTTTCCGAAGCCAAATGATTTATTTTTTGGCTTGAGCTCTTGCAACATATTCGACTTCATTTGTAGAATCACCAAGTACAGTTTTCTTTCGTGATCTCCAAGTGATTGTTGTTGATCCAAGAAATATCAAATTACTTGAAGTAGACACTCCATGCTCTTTATCTCCATTAAAATTAGAATATGAATAACCAATGAGATGGCATTCTGAAACTCTAGAATATTTGGTGCCATATGATTGAGTGCCTTTTAAATATTTGAGCACTCATTTTTTTGTGTTCCAATGACTTTCACGGGGTTGATGCGTAAACCTGGAAAGTATTCCTACAACAAGGGTTATGTCGGGATGAGTAGTAAGATAAATTAAACTTCCAACAAGCTTCCTTTACTATGTTGGATCTTCAAATGTGTTGTCTTCATTTGAAGTAAGTGTTAGATTCTGCCCCATCAGAGTGGAAACATAATTAGAATCATGTATCCCAAATTTGTTCAATAACTCTCCAATATACTTTTTCTGAGAAATAAAAATGTACTTCGGTAGTTGATCTACTTCGATTCCTAAATAATAATGAAGCAATCCCAAATCAGTCATATCAAAAAGATTTGTTATCTCTTTCTTAACGGATGCTATATAATCATCATTGTTTCTTGTGATTAGTAGATCATCAACATATACGACTAGGTATAAAACTGATTTACAAACTTTCTTGACAAATAGAGTTGCATCATCTAGATTGTAATGTTTCTAGTTTAATTTCAGAAGATGCTCAATTAATTTTTCATACCAAGCACGTGGTGCTTGCTTCAAGCCATATAAATACTTTACCAGTTTACATACCTTATGCTCTTGACCTTTGACATTAAAACCTCCAGGATGAGTCATATATACATCTTCTTTCAAGTCTCCATTCAAGAATGCAGTCTTAACATCCATATGATGAATTTTCCATCCTTTTTGAGCTGCCAAAGAAAACAAAGTTTGAATAGTGCCCCATTTTACAGTAGGAGCAAAAGTTTATGTGTAGTCAACACCTTCTTTCTGAGCATATCCTTTTGCCACAAGTCTTTCTTTGTGTTTATCAAGAGTGTAATATTCCAGATATAAAATAGTATGTAGAAAATAAATGATTAGCTAGAAATGGCAGATGAACAACAATATAACCAGAACAACACCACAATAATACCAAAATGATACCAGAATAACACCAGAAAGAGCACTTTGATTACTAAGAGCAATGTTCACTTGCCTCTTCGAGGGGGAAACCTCCAACAGAGAAGAGATATATTACAATAATATCCAAGATAAAAGTTCTCATATCCTCAACTCCTATTTATACTAACTATGTCTATCAAAAGAACCATCTAGGGGAAGATACTTCTAGAAGTTGAAGCTTCTATTAGGTCTTCTTACATTGGACTTATTCTTCCTTATTGCTAGGCATTATTAATATTTACCTTTATTACATGGAAATATATCATTCTACCTATGTGAGGGGTTATGTCACTTACATGTCCCCCCCTTAAAAGCAACCTTGTCCTCAAGGCTTGATATGGGGAAATTGTTGAAGAATGGTAGCTAGTTCCCAAGTGGCATATGTTGAAGTTGTATCTTTCCACTAGACAAACACTTCCTTGATGGTTCGCTGACGCAGACGACACTCACTCTGATCGAAAACTGCTTGTGGTTGTATCCAAATGGAGCCTTCTTCATCCAATTTGGCAAGGTTGGTTTGAGTTTGGTACTTAGTTCCAATCACCTTCTTTAAGTGGGAAACATGAAAAATAAGATGAAGCTTAGAGTGACTGGGAAACTCTAAATGATAGGCCACCTGTCCCACACGCTTTAGAATGGTATAAGGACCATAAAATTTGGGTGCCAGTTTCTGACAATGGTTAGCCTTAAGAGAATTTTTCTTGTAAGGTTGCATTCAAAGAAAAACCTAATCCCATTCTGCAAATTGACGTTCAGAGCAACCTTCATCTGCTTGTTTCTTTATACGATTTTGGGCCATGGCCAAATTCTCTTTCAGGGTATGTAGAATAGCCTCTCGAACTGTAAGCGTTTCGTCAACTGTCGAGACCTTTGAGACACCTGGAAAATATGAGAGAACTGAAGTTGGATTTTTTCCATATACTGCTTCAAAAGGAGTCATGCGGGTAGCTGCATGGTACAAAGTGTTGTACCACCATTCAACTAGTGATAACCATTGAGCCCACTAATTTTTTCTTTCCAATGCAAAACACCTCAAATATGTTTCCAAACACTTGTTGACAAATTCAGTTTGACCATCAGTCTCGGGATGATAAGTTGTGTTGAGATGAAATTGGGTGGCTTGTTCTTGCCAAAAATTGTTGGTGAAATTTGGGTCACGATTAGAAGTAATAGAATGCAGCATGCCATGAATCTTGAAGACATGATCCATGAAAAGTTGAGCCACAGTAGATGTTGTAAATGGGTGTTGAAGAGCATAGAAATGAGAATACTTGGAAAGACGATCAACTACCACCATGATGGCTGATTTTTTTCCCGATTTAAGTAGGCCTACAATAAAATCCATAGAGATATCCCGCCAAATAGCAAGTGGAATAGGAAGTGGTTGTAGTGTTCCAAGAGATTTGACTATTTCTCCCTTTTTGCGTTGACACATATCACATTTCACCACAAAATTACGAACGTCTTGTTTCATACTATCCTAGAAAAAAGAACGTCTGACATGGTCATAGGTTTTAGTAAACCCACAGTGCCCAGCTATGGGTGTATCATGAAGGTCAAAAAGTACCATGGATTTAAGTTTTGACTGTTTACTTAAATACAAATGGTCTTTGTATCGAAGCTCATAACTGAGCCAAGAGTACCCTAGGGAAACTGGAGAATTGGACTACAATTGTTGTATCAAATGCGAACTTTTGGGATCGTGTAGCCATTCTTGGAGAACAACTTGGAGCCAATCTGGTACAATGAAGGAGAGAGAAAAAAGGAACCCTTCATCTTCATATTTTCTAGAATGTGCATCAACAACCACTTTGTATTTTCCTTTCTTGTAAATGATCTCATAATCATATCCAAAGATCTTATTCACCCATTTTTGTTTCTCTGGGGAGGAAAGGCATTGTTCTAGAAAATACTTGAGGTTTTGATGTTTTGTCTTAATTTGGAAGCATTGCCTCAATAAATAAGGCCGCCAAAGATCCACAACATGTAGAATAGCCAACATTTCATTTTCATAGATTGATTTTCCCAATTTTTTCTCGAACAATTGTTTGCTGGTAAAGGCCAAAGGCTGACCCTCTTTCATAAGGACAACACCAATTCATTTCCTAGAAGCATCACATTCTAGGAAAAAGGTCTTTGTGAAATCAGGAAGGGCCAGGACTAGAGTGGTGCACATGGCCATGTTCAAGGTTTGAAAAGCATGAGCAGCTGTTGGAGTCCAGGTGAAAGAATTATTTTTAAGGAGTGAAGTGAGAGGTGCCACAATCTTTCCATAATTCCTAACAAACTTGCGATAATAACTATTAAACCTATAAATCCATGCAAGATTTTGAGAGTCTTTGGGTGAGGCCAATATTTCATAGCTTCAATCCTTTTAGGATCCACCCTGATATCGGCCTTGCCAACAAGATGACCCAAGTGCTTGACTTTTGAGGCGCCAAAAGCACATTGAGATTGTTTGAGGAAAAGTTGGTGTTGAGAGAGAAGATGGAGAACTCGATCCACATGAGCAAGATGGGTTTTCCATGTTTTACTATAGATGAGGATATCATCAAAGAAAAATAAGACAAAATGATGGAGAAAAGGATGGAAGACATGATTCATGAGGCTTTGGAAAGTGGAGGGGGCATTACACAAGTCAAAGGGAACGAACATAAACTCATAGTGGCCCTCATGAGTTTTAAGTTCAAGCTTTGGAGTGTCTTCCTCTTTCATACGGATATGGTGGTATCTAGAACGAAGATCAAGTTTAGTAAAGAACTGGGTGCCACTCAATTCATCCAAGAGGTCATCAATGGCAAGAATAGGAAATTTTTCTTTAACGGTGAGTTTTTTGAGGGCGTGGAAGTTAGGACACATGCGCCAAGAAACTTATTTATTAAGGACCATGACCATAGGAGAATATTAGGGGCTCATACTAGGGAAAATAACACTTGCGTTGAGAGGGTCTTGGAAAATTTTCTCAATTTCATTTTTTTGGCAAAAAGGGTGATGATAGGGATGAATATTCGGAGGAAGGCTTCCTGGGACAAGGGGAATGGAATGATTATGAACACCATAGGAAGAAGGGAGTCCCTAGGGAGTGGAAAAAACCACTTGATGTTTAGAGAGGATGGATTGAAGGTCCTGCGACATAGAGGGTGTCTTAGTTTCTTGTATGGCATGGAGTTGGGAAATAATGCTAGAATGACCTTTTTTGAGAAGATTTTCCATGCGATGGGAACTGATGATCTCTAGGGAACCGACAATGATGCCTTGGAACTTGTATTGTTGGCCCTCCTAGTTGAATTGCATGGTTAATTCCTTAAAATCCATGAGAATGGGACCCAAAGTCCTTAGCCATTCTGCACTCAACACAATGTCACAACCACCCATGTTGATAGAAAACATATGATATTTCAGGTGGTATTCACCAATTTGGAGACACACATTTTCACAATGTCCTCCACATTTCATGGATCTGCCATTGGAAATCATGATTTGAAAATTATTGATTGCACATATATAGCAATCAGTTTCTTAGGCATTGAGGCGATGAATAAAATTATGGGTGCTTCCACTATCAACAAGAATGATGACCTTCCTATGCTTGATGTAACCAATTATCTTGAGGGTTTGGGGAGCAGAGAAGCCAGTTAGGTCATTTAGGGAAATGATCGGTTCTACTTCGAGAGGGTTTGAGGGAGTTATGTCAGTGGGTTCAGGTGACACACACATAAGGGGAGCCTCAACTTCCTCTGAGATGGCCATAAAAATCTTTTGTTCCTTACACTTGTGTCCCAGAAAATATTTATCATCACAATTATAACAAAGGCCTTTGAGTTGGCGTTCATCCATTTCATCCCTGTTCAATTTCTGGATCTTTAGTAGAGTAGAAGGAGGAGTGGGAGTTACCAGTTTAGTGTGAGGAATGGAGGGTTTTCGGTTTTGAGAAGAGACAACATGTTGTGCTTCCTTATCTATTTTAGTAGCATCCACCCAACTCTGAGGCCGAGCCATGAGGACATGGGACGAATCTCATCCTTGAATCCACCGATAAAACATTCTCAGAAAAAAACATCAGACATGCCCTCTATACGAAAATCCAGTCGCTCAAAAGCAGCTATAAAGTCTTCCATTGTGCCAAATTGTTTAAACTTTGTCAAATAACCTAAATGGTTGGTGTCAATATCAAATCCTTCATAAATCTATGCCACAAAATTTTTCCAAGCCACATACCCTTGGCAGGAATTTTTTCTCCATTGCCAACGTTCTTGATCTAGATGGAGAACACCGTACTAGAGTTTGGCTAACTCATCCATAATGCCATACAAAGAGAAATAATGTTCTATTTGAGTTACCCAACCAGTGGGATCTGAGCCATCAAATTTGGTCACATTCACACGCGAAAGGTGTAGGTCACGTTGAAAGTGATGGGGATGAAAATTATGGGAATGAGAGGAAGTTTCACCTTTGATATGCAAAGGTGGTTCAGATAAGGGAAGATCTGTAGGGATATGTAGCTTGGTTCAGATCATCGTAGTGACATATTCAAGATGGGTAGTAATATCTTGTTTGAGTTCCTCAATTGAGGCGACGATGGAGGAATGCATGTTTTTATTGATGGTGGAAATATTGGCACTAAGTTGTCTCACTTCTTGTTGGATTTCTATGAAATTAGAGTGTAATGTATTGAAGCAAGATTCCAAGTCTTGGTTACATGTATGGGCCATGATGATGAGGGAACACGAAAAGGGGCATGTGGGACCACAAAAAAATGGGTTATGGGTGAAGTGTATCACAATGATCAGGGAGACGAGTTGAATCCAATGGGGTAAATCCAAAGTAAGGGTGTTGGAAGGGGGGTCGGGTCCACGAGAAAAAAAAATTTGATGACAAATGATAGGTATGATTGTGATAAGGGAGAAGAGAGAAATCCAACGGAAAAGGTCTCAAATAATGGTGCCAACAAGATCCATACTTTTTTTTTTTACTCCTGTGGAGTTATACTTCGATCTCAAGAATACTGCATTGATGAAATGCCGAAATGATTAACAGGAAGAAATGTGTAGTAATTTCTCACCTCGAATACAGGAGACACAGTTGTCCGTCAATAGATCTTGTCTATTCTATTTTTTTTTCCATCCCAAAAGTTAGGTATTCAAGGGTTATATAGACAAGGGTTTTCCGTGTGCTATAACTCTCTTATATATGTGTGGGGTCCAACAATAGTACTCAGAACAATATCTTAGGGCACCAACTAAGGAAGCTAGACCATGCCCTTAGTCGTACTGCCCGACTACCCAGGTACTAGAGAGTATCTTCTCGAGTGTTTTTCTCGGTGGCACTATAGCAGTCAGGAGGCCGATCAGTTTATCTATGGAGGGATTCAGAAGATCTAGGACGATCTGTATACAGGTGTTGTCTGATGTGCTACCACTCGAAGGGGTACCAAAAGGGTTTACAAGGGTGTCCAACAGATGTGCGCTTCAATACCACTTGTATTTCTTGCGTGTATGAATCTCGACCACGGGCTTATCTGTGTAATGAAAAATCTCTATAGCTTAAAGACGTCGATATACGTATCTACCGTGGAAAAAAAAAATTAACCCACAATTTTCTGCCGAGGAAGGTGCTCTGATACCACTTGTAATATTATAGATACAAAATAGTATGCAGAACATAAATGATTGGCTAGAAATGGAAAATGAACAACAATATAACCATAACAACACTACAATAATACCAAAATGATACCAGAATAACACCATAAAGAACACTTTGATTACTGAGAGCAATGTTCACTTGCCTCTTCGAGGGGGCAACCTCCAGTAGAGCATATCTTTATTAAAATAATATCCAAGACAAAAGTTTTAATACCCTCGACTCCTATTTATACTAAATATGTCTATCAAAAGAACCATCTAGAGGAAGATCCTTCTAGAAGTGAAATCTTCTATTAGGTCTTCTTACATTGGACTTATTCTTCCTTGTTGCTAGGCCTTATTAATATTGACCTTTATTACATGGAAATATATTATTCTACCTACATGAGGGTTTAGTTCCCTAACAAAGAGGGTCATTTGCTTTATATTTTTTCTTATATACCCACATGCAGCCAATAGGTTTCATTCTAAATGGAGGTTCGAACAACCTCCAAGTTCCATTTTTTATGAGAGCATCATACTCTCTCTACATTGCACTTTTCCATGCATCACTAGTTACTAATTCTTGAAAGGAAGCATGCTCATCAACAACATAAAAATTTAATTTACAATAAAAAGAACTATGGAAACTATTACCTAAGTTTGAAGTAACATCCGTGAAAAACTCATCATATTTTCTTGGAAATGTCTTGGTCCTTGTTGATCTACGTACTGATTTTTGTGATGTTTCCTTAGTTTCAAGAGGTGGTTCTTCAAGAGATGATTCAAGGACAGGTTCTAATTACCTATTGTCATTCAAAATTTATTCTCCCTCATTCTCTACATTATCTAATGGAGAACTAGAAGAACAAGCTGATGTTGTCGAAGGAAATTTCAAAGATTGATCTAGAACATGAATCCCCCCTTCAAGATTTGGAAGTTCATTATCCCATTCATGATAGAATTTTTTTGAGTGAAATTGATCAAGTTGAGAATTTTGTTTGTCAACAGTGATATCATCTTTTTCAAGCTCAAGAAATATAACATCTCTAGAAACAATAAAAAAAAAATTTCTTCATCATAAATTCTATAAGCTTTCGAAGTATTAGAATATCCGAGAAAAATGCACTTTCTACTTCTTGCTCCCAATTTATTTCTTTGTTGTTCAGGAATCAAAGCATAATAGGTAGAACCAAGAAATATTAAATGCTTGAAAACTAGAAGATGGTCATGCCACATTTCATAAGGAGTTTTATTTTGAGGTGGAACAGAAGGACTTATATTCTTAATGCAAACATCACAAAGGCCAACCTCTCCCCAAAATATTAATTTGAAATTCTTAAAAACTAGCATTGATTTGATCATATTCAACAAAGTTGTATTGATTCATTCGGCCACGCCATTTTGTTGTTGATTAAAAGGAAAAATGGTCTGATGTTTGACACCATTGTTCTGGAAACATTTTTCAAAATATGAAGATGTATATTCACCACCATTATTAGTTCTAAAAGTTCCAATATTGAGTTGAGTTTCATTTTTAATCCATAAATGAAAATTTCTGAATGTATCAAAATCTTGAGATTTTTCTTTTAATAGATAAACCCAACAAATCCTAGTATAGTCATCAATAAAAGTCTTCATATATTTATTTCCATTTGTGGATGGAACAAGCATGGGCCCAGATAAGTCTAAATGAATAAGACCAATCTTTCTAGAAGCTCGATACATAGAGTCATGAAAAGGTTGTTTACTGTGTTTGCCTAAAATACATGCATCACATTGAGAAATTTGTCTTGGAATTGTAGGAAGCCCTTTAATTCCTTTATGCTTCATAAGTCTGAGACTCTCAAAATTAATGTGACCAAATCGAGCATGCCATAACAAATTGGAAGACAAATTACCACTATGCCAAGCCAAATTTGTTGACTTTTGAACATTAATAGATGTATCATTTAGTTTTACAAGATTGTCATCTTCCACTCCAGTCATGACAATAATATTATCAGAATCTCTTCTAATCTCAATGATGCCATCAAACACATGAATTGGATGGCCTTGATTTCTTATATCGATAAGAGATGTTAAGTTTATTTTTAATTGTGGCAAATAAAGAACATCATGAAGTATATAATCAACATATCCTAGTAATTTAAGTCTTACTGAACCAATTCTTAAAAGTTTTAACTCTGACTTATCAACAAAATAAACTACTCCATCAATTTGAGCATTGAATGTCTCAAAGAAATCTTTTCTAAATGTCATATGGTGTGTGGCTCCAGTATCTAATAACCAAGTGTCATTCCAAGAAAAAAAGTACTAAAAACTTCTTCAATGCCAAGATTATAATGTGCGAAAACATAATGTGTAGATTCAAGAGGATTACCTTTCTCTGGTGGTTTCTTATGTTTATCTTGATTTTTCTCGTTCTTATCGTGAATCTTGTCCCAAGGAGTTGTGCAAAAACTAGTTGTATGACCCATTTTTCCACATCTATTTCATGATTGTATAGATTGGTTATCTTTGTTTTGGTCTTGTTGCTGAAAAGGTTGTATGCCACCTTGATAATCTTTACACCCCCTACTTCTAAGCTAGTTTCTACCATGACCTCTGCTGCTAGTATTGTGTCTAGCAAGATCATTACTGGAATTCTTCCCTTCCTGTGCAAGACATAGAGTTTCTTCATTGGGATGTGACTCCTTCTCAAAGGATTTTTATCTTTCCGCAATTTTCTCAACAAGTTTATCAAAGGTCAAGTTTTTTAATTTTTTCACTAGCTTGAAGAGATTCAAGATAGTGTGAATAAGTGGGGTAAAGAGATTTAATAAAATCTATAAGTTTTAAATCAACTTCTACACCAGTGTCCTTAATATCATGGTAAAGAACTCTAATTTCAAAGGCTAACTTCATTGGATCATTATCTTTCATCTCTAAATTGAATAACTTCATTATTATTTGAATAATTTCAAGTTCATAATGAGAGTCATAAATATCTTTGAGTTTCTTTAAGGCTTGAAACAAAATTTTACAAGAAATCATATGTCTACTTACCTCTTCACTCACTGAGGCAGAGATCAAAGAATAAGCATTTTTGTTCTTTCTCTTCCAGACAGCAAGTTCCTTGGCATCTGTAGGAACCTCTAGCTCACTATTATGTGAGATATCATTTGAGTTCTCACCAATATTCTCACAAATACCATCCCACAAGTCGTTTAAAATTAACACATGCTTAGCCCCCGGGGGGCAGCTCAATTGGCAAGTGCCGTGATATAGCGTGTTATGTACGATGTGGTTCCAAGTTCAAATCCCCCCGACTTACCCGTGCCTGCGGAAGGGGCATACGTATGGCACCTGGAGGTTATAGTGGTAGTGGTCAGAATCGACCCTGTGTCACGCGAGTACGAGACTGGCCCAGTTGCCGATTCCGCCAGCATAAAAAAAAATAAAAAATTAACACATGCTTGATTTTTTTGAACCACTCCTGATAATTTACTTTCCCAAAAAGCACAACTCCCACTATCGAGATTAATGAATGCATTTTAAAGGATTTTGTTCTCATAAATTACATAAACAACTAGAAATCGAACTTTCATCATAGACTTGTTTAAGAATATAAAAATATTCAAACAACGTACCACGACTCCATCTCTCTGTAGTGTTTTGTACACGCGGGGATTCTCGGCCTCTTTAGTGCAGGCTCTACAGGATTCTTGACCTTTTTTTGGGATCCTCTTTAGTGTGTACTTTCTCACGAGGTTTCCTCCACGTGGGCTAGGGATCTACAGGGTTCTTAGCCTCTACGTGGGATCCTCTCCAGTGTGGCCTCTCTCACACAGCTTCCTCCACGTGGGCTCCCTTAGAAAATGGTTTTCTCCCTCTTCAGTCATTTCTCCTCCATGATCTGATACCACTGACATAGGGTGAGGAAAAAAACATAGAAAACACATCAAATATTTCTTCTTATTCCTCGACTACAGATAGAAAATGTATTTATATCGATGAACTACTTACTTAATTAATATTACATAAATCCCGAGAACCTCAGAGGATTAGTTAACAATAGGGAAATAGATTCTCGGGAACGATAATATCTCAGATATTCCCAATCAATGCCATAACCCTCTGCATATTACAGATGCGGTTCTACCCTACCATTTGTGCCAGCCCCTAGAGTGTAAATGGGAACCGATGGTGAAGCATTAACTAGAGCGTGTGGGTAGTACAAGTCGATCACCCCATACAATGGATCCTTGTTATCTTGATAAAGGGGATGTCAATGATCCTTTATAGATTTTGGGGTAGATACATACCAATATATAGCTAGAGAAAATTTTTCATACTTGAGGCCTTCATTGGTAAGCAAATCAACAAGTTTATTGTTAGATCATTTGAGATGAGATGGAATGAGAGTAGGGATCCGTGGAAGAAGATTTCCTATGCTTGCTAATCCTTATTCAAGGCACCACCTCCCTAATATTTTGTTGATGAGAGATCCATATTGCAATTTCTTGAGCATTTGAACAATTAGTTGAGAATCCCCCTCTGCAATCAATTTGGTATATCCTTCTCAAACAACCACTTGAAGACCAAATTTTAGAGCATACAAGTGCATTCCATTGTTTTTATTTATTCTTAGGAATCTGGCATAAATCCTGAGGATTTCCCCTTTATTATCTTTGAATACACCTCCAAGGTGGGTTGGTCCCGGGTTGCCTTTGGATGCCCCATTAAAGTTGAGGATAATGAACTTTGGAGGTGGAGGCTTCCATTTTTCTAGGGTTGTTTTGTGAGGGGGCATTGTTTTAATATGATGGAGAAAACTAGAGGGATTGAGTGTGAGAGCCTTCAAAATGATTTCCTCTTGATCATTACATTTCAAATCCTCCTCAGTACAGGGTGAGATCATGATTTTTTCCTTGACATTTTTCTTGATCATTTTTCGTATATACTCCACTTCTTGAGAGATGGATTTAAAGATTCATATTTTCATTTCCTTCCATATTTTCCATAGTAGAAAGCTTGGGAAGAGTTGTCAAACCCTGTCTAAAATTGGGTGTCTAAAAGAAAATGGTCTTCAGTGGGCTATGATCTCCACTAGGCTGAGTCTGTTTCGATCAATTTGTTTGAAGAGTGAAACACCCTTGTCCCACAAATATGTTGCAAAGGGACAAGAGTTCAAAAGATGTTTTGTAGTTTCCTCGTTTACTTTACAGAGATGACAAATAGAATGGCCTTGGAATCCTCTTCGAAGTAGTTTGTCCCATGTAATGGTTTTCCCATGTGCTAAGAGCCAAAGAAAAAGAGATACCTTTAACCATAGATTTTGTTTCCATATTTTAGGCCATATTTCTAGAGTGGGAAGATGTGAGTGCTCTTCCACCAAGTGTTGTGCCTCCCGGACATTAAATATTACACCAAGCCTATAACCCCTCCTGATTTTGTCCATACTTGCCTAAAGTTTTATTTTATTGACTCATTCTTGCCAAAAAAAATCCCAATTAAATGCTTTTGTAAGAGGAGTCTAAGCTTCTCATGGTAGCTAGGATTTACAGTAAGAGGTTACTGGTTGTGGATCCCAATAATGAGAGAGTAGAGTTTTTCCTTGGTTCATCAAATTCTCATGGAGGGTTTGAATATATTCCCTTCTCTATAACTTTGGCATATGTTGCCAAGAATTCTCCCCAAATAAAGCTGATTTCCCATTTCATACCTCCCATAAACAATGTTTTGGATTAAATTATTATTCTTCAAGGTTTCATTTTATAGGTGAGAACCAACATTGAGGCCATTCATTCAGCTCAGATCCTATTGGGCCATGTGTGCTACATATTTCCTTCTCTATATTTTTCCCAAAATTCCCCTAGATCGTGAAGCCAATTTCTCCCCAAAATCCATAGTAAGAACTTTTGGATCCCTCAATCCAAGGCCCATGCTACTAGTGCCCATTTTTTCTCTTTTTGAGCTCCGTTGCAAATTTTGAAAATCCATAAGAAGAAATTTTGGTGTAGCCAACCTGGAAAACAGGTAAAGGGGAATTGCTTGAAGAACAAACTTAAGGAGAACAAGAAAGCTCATAATCTTAAGAGAAAATAAATTCCAAGATGCCAACTTTTTTTCTAGATTGTTGAGAAGGTTCTCCCATGAGGCATGACTGAGGGAATTTTCAACCAAAGGCTCACCCAAGTATTTGGAAGGAAGGGAGCTCCACGAAAATCCTAGAATTCTAGAAATATTTAATTGAATAGAAGTTGAAGTATTAAAGAGAAGAGAAATGAGACTTACCATAGTTAATGTTGGTTCAAGAGGCGACCATGGAGTCAGATAAAACCTATTTGATAGCATATTCTTCTTGACATATAGAAGATCCCATTAAAAGAGTATCATCCACGAATTTATGGTTAGAGATAGCAAGATCATCTGATGAAATATGAGTCGTTTGATTTTGTTGGAGTCCACTCCTACTTTAAGGGAACATCCCCAACTGTCCACCATTAAAATAAAACAGAAAGGGAAGAGTGGGTCTCCTTTACTGATGCCATGAGAAGGGACAAAGTTGTATGAGGATGAACCATTTATGCGGATCGAGAAGAAAGCTCCAAAGGATAGAGAGAATCCAATTGGTCCATTTGTCTGAAAATCCAAAAGCGAGGAGTACATGCCGTATGTACTTCCAACCGAGTTTATCAAATGCTTTAGACATATCCCAATTTATGAGTATACTTGCTTTCTTCGGTAATTTTCCATGAAAGATTCATCTTGTTGGCTAGGATAATGATACCTAGGATTAGTTACCCTCTACATATCCTGATTGCTTGCGAAATATTACATATCCTGATTGCTTGGGAAATATTATCCTATGAAGGAGCAACTTTATCCTGTTGGCAATGAATTTATTTGTGATTTTGTATATTAAATTACAGAGTGACATCAATCGAAACATGTCATCGTATTCTACACCATCCTCCTTGGGAACAAGTGTAAGAAATATGGCATTAAGTGTAAGAATTCTCAACGAATTCCCAAAATTATCGGCTAACATTCCTAAAAGAAGTCATAGCTGAAGCCATCTAGCGCTAGGGATTTACCTTTATGCATATCCATGACATCCCGTTCTACTTCTGAAAGCTACATTATGTTCTTAAGTAACCTGACGGGGTATGCGCTGTGATTTTTTGAATTGCTACTTTGAGATCCCTGTGAGTTTCGGAAAGAAGATATTAATACAATTTTTTTAGTTCTTTCTCAATATCATCATGTGATATAATATTATTACCTTGGATATCTCTGATAGCGGAAATTTTGTTGTGGTGTTGATGTTGAATCATAGAGCGATGAAAGAATTTAGTTTTCTTCTCTCCCTCCAATCAATGCACCCAAGATTTTTGTTTCCACGGTATCTTGTATTGCTTGGTAAATTCCTCAATTTGAGTATGAAGTTAGGAATCCTGATTGATGAGTGTTTCAGTCCTTCCTTCAAGGATTATTTTTTGTTAGACCTGTTCCCGCCAATTCTCTCCGGGGTTTAAAAATGTTCCCAAACTCTTCCTTGTTCCACTGTTAGATGCGAGACTTGATACATTTGAGGTGTTGTTGGAAGAAGTAAATCACTTTACCCTAGACAATGACATCCTCCCTCCACCATTTAGTTATATTTTCTTGGAAGGATGGATGGCCAATCTAGAATGCTTCAAAACAAAATGGAAAATTGGAAAATGGTCTGTTCTTGGGACTGCCTTGCCGGTCAAAATCTAAGTTGACTGGCTAGTGATCAAAGCCCATGCTTGGTAAGATCATGGAATTTAGACTGAGGCCAGTAAGCATAAGGGATGCTGAAATGAGAAAGTGATATAGCTTCAGATCTACTTGGTGGATGTAGCCTCTTTTATTATTCCATGTGTGCATACATTTTGAGGTTTCCAAATCAATTATGTTTAAATTCTAGATTATTTCCTTGAAGCATTCTGAATATGTGAAGCATTCTGCATATGTGTCTAGGCTGAAGATACTTCCTCACTTTTCTTCAAGAGACATGATCACGTTGAATTCGCCCTCTAGTATCTAACAGAAGTCTCCTAGAAAACAGTAGGTAGCTTCTAGATATATCAAGAAGATAATAATTTTAGCAGCAAAATGAATTCCATATACACTGGTAAGGAATCCTGATTCCGCCTATCGATTCATTTGAAATTCGGTTGTTAAGGTTCTTTGAGTAGAGAAAAAATTCGAGACTACAATTTCTGAGGGGTGCCACAATAAGGATATTCCTCCTGCTGTCCCTTGCACGTCTATTACAATTGATTAATAAGCCCACCAATACAAAGATGCAATATTTGAGAGTGATTCCCTTACACATTTAATTTCTTGAAGCATGACTATAGTCTGTTGTTCCATAATAATTTTGTTTTTTAAAAGCTTGTGTTTACTTTTCCCATTCAGGCCTCTAATATTCCATGAGAGTATATTCGTTGAGAATGGAAGGGCATGGGCTAGAATTTGTCTATCATTAGGGAAATTCTTCCAGAATTCACCAACATTTCACCGAGCTCTTGCAGTAGTTGTTTATTGCTTCGATGGCCTATATTTCATCCCTCTTTACATGCTTTAGGGTTATCCTTTAAAGAACTTGTTTTAATACCTAAAGAAGAAGATGCAGGATGTTTAACTTGGGCCTCTCTTTCTTTCCTTTCTTGATTTCTGATAAAATCTTTTCTCAGGAGTTGTGTTTGTTGATCTAGGATTGAATTTGGGTCCTTCGTTTCCCGTGCTATTGCAATGGTTTGTAGATCCAAGTCAGCTAGACCCGTGTCCTCTCCTTCCTCTGAGCCAACCGGTTCTTTATTTTCTAGCATCATTTATGTATCATCACTATCCACTTGACCATTGGTTTCATTATGGATTTTACTTCTTTTGATCTACTCTTCTGGGTCCTCTAAGTTGCCTTGATCTTGCTTGTTTTTCTCTTTGGGATGGCCCTCTACAATTCTTGGGGTTTCTTCAGTTCTCTTGGATAAGAGATCATAGCGATTGTGGATTTTAATCCCTACAGGGTTTCATAACACGGGGGGATTTTTCCTAGTCTCTTTTTACTTGAGACTTTTCAAAACCCTTCGAGTCTTTTCCTGGTTGGTCAATGGAGGAGCAGAAGTCCTTGAAAATATTACCAAGCTCATGGAATTTCTGGCAACGAAATGGAATGTTCTTGTAATATATGGTTTTATACCAATCCGATTCATGGTAGCTCAAGAAAATGGAAGCAAGGAGGGGTTAGAATATAGTCATATAAACATAATAATAATAATAATAATAATAATAATCTATTTTTAAGGTCATGGCCAAGCCAGCACACCAAATTGGTGTATGAGACCCCCTTGTTTGTGGGACAAGGGACCCCCCTCCGCCCAGCGATTTCACTGGTAAAGTATACGAAGGTATACATATATCTAAGCATAGGACATGTACCGCTCTTGTTTTTTGGTTTATGAGATCTTGATGAGAAAATCGATGCCATTTCCAATGCCCTCGAAAATCTCAATTATTAAGGAAGAGAATATAAACGGACCGAGATTGGGGTGGTTGTTAAGTCTTCTTTATCCATACTAAATTTGTTTGTCCTAAAATAGAGATAGAGTCCTACTGAATTGAAGAAATAAGGGCATTCTGGAACAACCCTTCCTGATCTTCCAGAATGTTAAAGATGGTGGTGAATAACCCTTTTGAGCTCAACTTTAGGTGTATATGTTCTTTTGGCTTACAATAAGTGTTGATCCACCAAATCATGGATTTTTAGGTGTATATGTCCTTTTTGCTTGGATCGTTGACTTATCACCAATTCTTGTGGATCTGATTTCATATTTAGGAATGTTATATGCCTATGGGGAATGTTATCTACCTGTGAGGTACATGAACCTGTGCACCGTAGTTGCATCTTCTCTAACTTGGTTTTCTCTTAGATCGTTGACTTATCCCTAGGTCCATCAATCCCCATGATTCAGTTGTTTTGGGTGCTTTCTTTCCCTGATTACTGTATGTTGTCATTCTCTGGTCGTGATTCATTTTGTTTTCTGCTACATTGTTATAGAAGGAGGGAGAAACGCTCCCTCCTCCAGACATCACCATTGAGATATTGATGTTAAACCCTAAAATTCTTCAAAAAACCCTAGGCTATGCATTTGTAGAAGCGTCCTCTTCAAACATTATGAATTACCCCTAGTGGGGAATAAGTTATAAACTAGTAAACATGAGTTGAATGAGGAAGTATATGATTGGGCTAAGTTGGATCCATAACTAACCCCTAGAGCACTAAAAAAATAATGCTCCCTCCTCCATCCATCACCATTGAGATATTGATGTTAAACCCTAAAATTCTTTAGAAAACCCTAGGCTATGCATTTGTAGAAGCAAAATCTTCAAACATTATGAACTACCCCTAGTGGGGAATAAGATATAAACTATCAAAAGTAAGTTGAATGAGGAAGTATATGATTGGGATAAGTTGGATCCATAACTAGCCCCTAGAGAAATATTAAAAAATAAGGAATTTAATTATTATTTAATCCCCTAAATTAATCAATTAATGTTCATTAAATGGGCACTCTATACAACATGAAATTACAATTTCAATTTAGTAAGCCATTCCTTAGGAAGGACGGCATGAGGAATTTCATTCCTCAATACCATATGGAATGGCAGGTTCAATTCATAGACATTCAATGTGCATTGTTTCTTTCTCTCATGAAATGTGGGAATATGATTTTCTCATGCCCTTTGTTGGGGGAGATTTGTTGGTTTTATGGTTTTGAATTTGCTAGTATGGGATCTTGGTGGCTGTCTCAATGCACTTTGGTTGGCTCTTTTAGTTTTCTATTGTGGGAGTGAATGGTCATTTCCTACAATCTCTTCTTGTTTTGTCTCTGCAATGCATGCGTTGAGTTCTGGATATCGGGAGTTCAAGCTTAATTTAGAATAGTGAGTTTCAGTGGCATTTCAGGGGTGTATGGTGCTAGGAAACTCTTTGTTCTCAAGGTTGGAACTTTCTTCCTTCCATTTCAATCTCAGTGTCTTGGTAAGGAAAGTCCTATTTCATTGGATCATTGGCAATTGTGTTAGTGGTCTTATTTCTCCTCAATCTTCTGAGATTTTGGATTGGTTTAGGTTCAAATTTTTAGTTTGATATCTTTGTGTGTTCAATGGATGGGTTATTCTCACCTAGTTTGGGGTCTCGTGGACTACTTGCCTTATCTCTAAGGCCTATAGTTTCCTTTTTCTTAGTCTTCCTCCTCTTTTAGAGACTTGGTTTGTTCTTTGGATATTTGTTTTCCTAAATTTGATGATAGTTGATGCAGCCCCCCCTACTCCTCGTAGGGATGCGTGACCTCCCGGTCAAAGGATCTCTGATTCTTGAGTCTGATGACTCTATGAAACCTAAACGGTCTCCTTTTGTATCAAGACACATGCCCTTTCAGTTTCTTGGTGTAGATCAGATAGAACCCATGACCTTCCCTTTCGCTTTGCGATGAAGTCTCAGATTTGTTGAGTGATAACTCTTTTTCAGATAATCCCTCTCTTGAATGTGACCTTGGGAGATGACCCCACGATTATGGGTCCACCCACAAGCAGTTTGGAGTTAAACTACTTTTGGGCCCGCAATTATCCTCAAGCTTCCACGTGTCCTTCTGACAAAACCATGGTTTGAATTGCGACCCGCCCTCAATATTTTAAACTCGGGGCAACACCTATCCTGCTCGATCAAAGGTTCTTCTCCCACTATGGATGTTTGACCTTTAAACTCAGATCAATGGTCCTGCAACCCTCTTCTCGATTGACGATCGAGATCTCCTTCGGGTCTCCAGACTTCAGAGTTCTCAAATCTCAAACTTCCTTTTTCCCAATGGATTTTACCTGGAGTCTATATTACACGGATGCATGTCCTCTTGATCTAACGATCAAGGATTACTTCGGGTGTTTACCCAGGTCTCACAGATATTGGCCAGGTCTCCTCCGAATCCAACGACTATGAACCACTTTGGGACCTTTCCCAGAGTTCACGGATTCACGCCACATCTTCCTTAGATCTCACATCCCAGATTTTACTTTGGTTCTTCACACTTCGACAATCTCAGTTCTCAAACTGAAAACCCACTTCAAATTTCCTAGAGATTGTGATCTGTTGACAAGTGTCAACCTATAGATTGACAGATCTTGTCTCTTCACCTTCCTCTGGATCTTTCAACTTGTCGACACATGTCCTCATGGATCCAACGATCCATATTTTCTCTTCCCCTATGGCTCTCTGCGCTTCATAAATCTCAAAGTTCAAACTCGCCTCTTCCGGGACTCACGGTATCTAATGGCTCAAACTTATTTGGGAGATCCAATGCTTGTATTTTACTCTGAACAATCTGAAGAATCATATATGTTCCTACGATCGGATGAATGAGATTCTACTTCGGGTTTCCAGCTCTTCGGGCTCCTGAAATATTAGTTCTCAACTCTTTTTATTTTTCTCTCTCCTTTGTGTCTAAAGAGCTAAGGCTCGTACACTTCACTCTGATCAAATGACTATTGATCCATTGAACTGTGATCTAATGACCACTTTTTCTCCTCTCTCTTGAGCTTCTGATCTCTCTGTGACTTAGAGACTTCTAAGTGTTTAAAGATTTCGAACCTTTGGTCCTCCTATGAGTCTGAATCTTGGATCTTGTTAACACTTCTGAAAGTTCCATCCCTTCTGAGATTTATCCTTAAAAGGATTTTGATTTCCCATGCACACCTTGCGTTATCGAGATTTCAATAACTCAGTTCGAAGGATTTCTTGAAAATAAATTCTTCTCGCCCACCTGGCGTTCTCTGTTCTGGGTTCTTCGACACTTAGTCGTTTCATGACATTATGCACACCTTGCACCTGGTCTAAGTTTCCTTTGTTATCTTTGAGCTTATCTGAGTCACTCTGAGACTCAGTCGACACACTCCTTGCATTCGAGATGCAAACCTTCCATACAAGTGTCAGAAGAGAAACAATTGAAACTCATCCAGTTTCGTCACAACTTCATATAGTCAATCTCTCGAACAATCATACATGAACGAACTGAAATAAATCACATACACAGAATATGACATTCATTCATCCATACATCAAATGAACACAGTCCAACGATTTGGGATAATTATTTTTGTTCTATTCATTCATGAAAAAAAATTACATATTGTTTATTATACTCTACTTTGTTCTACTAATCCCTCTGATCTCTTACAATACTCATACATCCTGATCTATTACAATGCAATAATAAACTATCCAAGGACTGGCTCCATGAGCTCTCTCGTGTTGTCTGAAACCTATCCTATCAAACTCTTAGCAGTTACCTACTCTGCCCTATTACAATAACTAACAATTATTGCTAGATAAGAGTCAACACTCAATATCTTCAATCCCTTACAATCCTTTATGAATTTACAAACAAGTTACATTTTTGAAATGTTGTTTACAAAATATCCCAACAACTCGATTTAATTTTGAGTTAATTTCTGATTTGAAATTTTTTCATTGTTGAGATGTCGTTCCTTTGCCTCCACACTTGCATTCCAACTTTGAAGGTGATGCTCTTGCATCAATAGTATAGCTATGGATAGTGTGTTTGAGAAATATGTTGAGTCCTTTGTTAGCATGAGGAAATTATCTAGGACAATAGAAATGCATTGATGGTATTTTCGTCCAAAATTTATGAATTGCAATAGGCTTGGACCACCCATAATTCTAATGTTATCATCATACTTGTGATAAAAAAAAACAAAGAATCGATTCTTAGGAAACATAATCTAACACAATTCTTAGATTAATTCATTCTCTATGAGTGGAATCTCTCTCCATGGCCTCCAACAACTAGGGAATGGAGAATTCGCTACAAGCACCAATAAAGTAAGAAAAAATAGTCCACTAGGTTCGTGATCCCATGGAGATAGAAGGTTCAAGTTCCCCTCAATATGATGAGGGGTAGTAGGCCTACCTAGAATCACTGTTTAGAGGTCTCTTTTATGATCCATGGTAACATAAAAGTGAAATAACTCCCTTCCTATCCTAACATCAACTGAAGAACCAGTAAAATAACAAATGATGGAGAAGGAAGTTGGTGCCCCCTCTCAATAGATATACCAAATAATTTTAAAACTTGTACTACAATACCATCTTCTTTCTTCCGACTCCCTTTCATGCCATGATATTGCATCAAATCCTCCTCCAAAAGAATAGGATTGGAGGGAGAGCCTCCATATGCTTGGAATGGATCAATATTCTCCATGAGAGAACCAAGAAGTTCTATTGAAGTAGCCACTGAAATATCGATGTTGAAAATTTCCTAACACAGAGTGTCAAACATTTGTTCCAAAACATGTAGCTTATCCCAGATGGTGATCTATAGGTTTCCTTTCTCCTAAAAAATATGAGCAATGAATTCCTTGTTGAGCCACTAAAGTTCCATGAGCTTGGTAATTTTGGTGTCCATGGTTTGCGAGTAACCTAGTTCATAAATATAGTCCTTGAAGTCGGTTTATAGTTTTTTCTTGGGGAGTCGTTGTTTTCTCCATGTGATCCTTTTTTCCATTTCCTCAATATCCCTCTTTGTTTCCTCAAAGAAGCAGAGATGGAAGTTTGAGGCTACCTATAAAGATTCCTTCTAAGCCTAAGTAACCCAACATGGTGGTTTTCCAGGAGGGGAGGGTTTGCAAGACAAATTTAAACCCTTACAGGAGTTCCTCCTAATGTACATAGTGCTTGAGGGATGGTTGCTAGGAATCATTATAAAGAAGAGGAGGAACCGAGAGAAATCCACTTGCAAGCCCGAAGCCAAAGGAAAAAATAAGAGGAGTCTTACCCAAAGAAATAGAGGACACAACCTCCTCATGACCCATATTTTACAGAAGGGTTGTAGATACTCTAGGAACTAGGACAAGGAAGGTATAGGACAATTATCCCCCAATGATCAAACCCTCTACCATAGAGTAGAGAAAATCCAACCGCACAAGATAATTTAATGGATTCACAACTTACCAAGAGTCGTTGCTAACCAATAGGATGGAGCTTAGAAATTTAAAAACCAATAGAGAGAGCACTATGATGTTTCCAAGCAAGAACAAAAGGAAAATCGAGCACTAAGAAGGAAGGGGAGCTATGATTCCTTTACCAAGCACACCTCCATCACCTAAAAAACCAACAAAAGACACCACAATCATCCAAACAATAGATGAACAAAGAAATAAAAAACAAACTAACAAAGCATGCAAGAAATTACTAACGTGCATTATCACACAAAACCCTCTAAGGCATGAGCTAACCCTTTGATTTCTAGAACTAGAGCCTAGTGAGATTGAAACTCCTACCAACTAACTCATCTTCCATGCCTCAATATCTATTATAAACCCTTCAAAACCAACACCATCGATCATGAAACAATCCACCATTAATTAATCTTCATCATTTGCATAACTATCACCTCAAGTGTTGTATGAACCATTAAATCCATAATACTAACTCAGTACCAACACCCAACAACAATGTGAAAGTTGTAAGCCACATTAACTAACCTCAACTAGCCTCTCTTCTTTACGTGAGAGAGGTATTGTAAACTCCAATTATTACCCTCAAGTAGCCTCTCTTCTCTATGTGAGAGAGGTATTGTAAACTCCAAATTATTACCCAATCCAATCCATGGGAATATATTTTTTCTATTAATTAATACAAAAAATAAGTACAAACATTTTCAAAATAATAAACCAATTCTAAAACTTATATTAATAAAATGATATTAGAAAAAGTGTATATATAGAGAAAATGATATTATTTTCTTATCTTTCTAATATCATTATCATTTTCTTATATAAG
>JZKD02S0286667.1:223412-272083 GCA_000966675.3 Picea glauca | reverse complement strand
TATAATATTCAAGGAAAAAACATGGCTCGAACCCATTACAATAATAATATACTCATTAAGATCTCAACATTTCACTTGTAGGAATTGAAACCAGGTAGGGAGGCCAACAATCATTCCTCAATCATACAAAAATGATGAGGAAGTGGCACCAAGCTAGGGTTTAGGGTTTTTTCTACTCTGCTACAACTGCTCACCCCATTGGGGTGCATGCCTCTGAAGGAGGGAGGGCCGAGAGGCCCCTCTTACAGCCAGGCAATGACGAATGGAAGCATGGGAGAGGGCTCCAAGCGACCCACCTTCGAACCTCCCCTCAATCTACAATCTAAGTTATTGGCCAAAGGTACCTTCAAAGGCAAGGATATGGACATTGATTCAGGGAAAGAGCCAGCACCCGCAAGTGCATCAAGGCCATGGCTGCTAGCAAAGTGTATCCCACAAGCACCACTTTCCCTAAAATACATTATCAGTTCTCCCCACATTGAGGAGCAGAAGTAATATATGAAAGATTATGCCTTAGTAGGAAAAATTTTAGGGCTCTGACACTCGGAATGAGACCTGGTCAAATGGATACAACATTGGTGGAAGCCCAAAGGACATTATGAACTGTAACTGGGCTCCAATGGTTTCTTCACCATCATCCTGCACAACCTCGAGGACCGAAACCACATTTTTTACGGAGGGTCATATTTTTTCAACTCAACAGGACTCTTCTTGAGGTTCTAGACAGAGAAATTTAGCCCTGAAATAGAATACTTTGCACATGCACCCATGTGGATAAGACTATATTCCCTACCTCAAGAATTCTGGCTGGAGGAGGTTCTTGCAAGCATAGATGACACCATTGGAATCTATGTCAAATATTTGGAGCCCACTAAGAAAGGACGATACACCTCATATGCGCACATCTGTGTATACCTGAATATAGCCAAGCCACTCTCGGGATCCATATTCCTAGAATACCATGATGAGGACTGGATGAAAACCATTGACTATGAACATATTCCATTCAGATGTAGGAAATTCTATGAGCATGGACATATTTTGAGAGAATGCCACCTTAATGCCATAAACAAAGAGGGGAATTCAAATGCCAAAAAAGACAAGGATGGATTTTCTCAGGCGCCTAGAAAGCGCATACAAGGAGGAAGAAAGAAGGCAACCCAGGCAAGTAAGGATCTGTCCACCAACAACAAATATGCAGTCCTAAAAGATCAACTGGAGAACCCCTCAGACCCCAAAGAGGTGCATATGGAGAAAATACCCCCGCAAATAGGCAAAGGGAAAGAGGGATCAATGCCAGAGATGAATCCAAACATTTCATCAACAGACCCTACAACTTGAATAGAGGATCACCTGGAAACAGAGGATGGGGATGCCGAGTTGGACCTCAATGAGCAAGAACTAGCAGGTGTGGACCTGGAGCACCTGGAGCATGCATATTGACACCAACAACTGTACACCATACCTCTAGATCTACTACAAAAAGTGCACAAGGTATTCCTTAACTCCTCAACTGGATCCACAGCCAGATCCAGTAAGGGTTCGGGAATACAAGTGAACCAGCCAAAGGATCAGAACAAACCTCAGAAAGATAAAAAGACAAGAGGAAGGAAGTTGGCGAACAAGCTCATACAGGAGATAGGTCACTTCATGGTGAAATCTGGGTAGATCCACCTCATCTCGAACAACTTTCTCCCTCTCCCTCCCCCTCCTCCTCATTAAGATCCTCTCCTGGAATATAAGAGGTCTCAATGGGCGTAGCAAGAAAAAACTGCTATGAGATTTGATCTTAGCAGAGAAACTAGACATAATGTTTCTCCAAGAAACAAAATGTGTTATTGAAGACATAGATAAGGTTCTCCCCTATTGTTGGAAGCAAGGGAAAGTGATATCCATAGTGGCCATAGGCACAACCGGAGGCCTAGTTTCACTTTGGAACCCTAGCACAACCATTATGGAAAGCTTCATCATGACCAAATGGTCCATCACGGCCGCCTACAGGCTCATCATCTCCAACAAACCTAGCCACCTCTCCAATGTTTACGGACTAGCCAGTGCCAGGGATAAGCAAGCCTTCCTCAGAAATCTAGAGTACTTGTCTACCTTAACCAAGGACAACAAATAGATTGTAGGGGGAGACTTCAACCTGATACGCAACCTGGATGAAAAAAAAGGAGGAACTTGGCGCCTGGAACAGGAATCCAGTGATTTTCAAAATCTTATAGATAACATCGACCTCATTGACCTAGAAACCCCCAATGGCACCTTCACCTGGACAAACAGAAGAAATGGAATACACCAAATAGATTGTATATTGGATCGGTTCCTAATATCAAACTCCCTCCTATTGGAAGGCACATCTCTTGAGGAAACCATTTTGGATTTTCATGGGTCAGATCACTGGCCCATTTAGCTATGGATGGATGTGCTGGCCAACCCAGGTCGGAAATGCTTCAGGTTTAAACAGTTATGGCTCAACCACCCATATTTTCATGAAAAAATCCATGGGTGGTGGAGGGAGGCAGAGATACCTCACGGCTCTAAGATGTACCGATTCCAGCAGAGACTCAAGAATATTAAGAAACAACTCAAACTCTGGAATAGAAAAACTTCAGCAATATTTTCGTCTCCCAAAAGAACCTGAAGGATCAAATTAGCATGGTACAAAGACAAATCTGGGAGCATGGACTCAATGAAGACCTTAAAACCTAGGAAGCAACTTTAATCCAACAACTGGAAGACAGGAAAGCCCAAGAAGAGATTCTATGGAAACAAAAATCTCACATCCAGTGGCTCAAGGAGGGTGACCGAAACACCAATTTTTTTCATAGGTCCACTCTTCAACGATGACACACCAATCAAATCACACAACTAACCTCTAGAAATGGCCAACTCATCCATTCTCATGAGGATCTGGAAAGGGAACTGGCTGCTTACTACAAAGACCTCCTTGCGGAACCCATACAGAATAGATATCAAGCCATTTCCAAGATCATGCAGCACATACCCACCCTAATCACTTAGGAATAGAATGCAACTTTGATCAGGCCCATCACTCTCGAGGAAGTAGATCAAGTGCTCCAGGACACCCCCAAAGGAAAAGCTCCAGGACCAGATGGATTTACTAGCGACTTCTTCTGTCACTGCTGGAAGATGGTCAGGGAAGAGGTTTGGGAAATCATTGAAGACTCTAGATCTTCAGGGCAAGTTCTCCTAGCTCTCAATGCTACTTTCCTAACCCTCATTCCCAAAGAGGGGTAGATCAATCACCCCAAGTAGTTTTGACCCATCACTCTGTGCAATGTCATCTATAAACTCCTAACCAAAGTGATCACCAGACGACTCAAGCCCATCCTACTACAGATCATCTCTATAGAGTAGTTGGGTAATGTGGAAGGCAGGAAAATCTTGGACAATGTCATCCTAGCGCATGAAGTGATTCACTCCTTACAGAAGACCTGTATGCCAGGTATGCTCCTAAAATTAGATCTTTCCAAAGCCTTTGACAAGTTAAGCTAGGATTACATGCATGCAATGCTCCTTGCATTTGGTTTCGACCACACTTGGGTAGAATGGATTCTAAATCTTACCTCCTCTGCTTTATTTTCTATCCTGGTTAATGGGGTCCCTTCTTGTCCTTTTTCTCCCTCTAGAGGAATCAGACAAGGGGACTCTCTATCCCCTTTCCTTTTCATCGCCATGTCTAAGGGTCTCAGTCACTCCATTCACACTGCCATAGCAAGTAATTCGTTGACTGGTCTACCCCTGCACGGTATCTATCCTCTGATCTCCCACAACCAATTTGTTTATGATACCCTGATGATGGGCTCCCCCATAGTAAAGGAAGCCCATTCTTTCCTCTCGATCCTTCAAACGTTTTGTGATGCGTCAGGACTGGACTTCAACAAAGACAAATCCCAGATTTTCTTCTTCAATACACCAGCTCCGATTGAACGTCATATATTTGAAATCTTGGGTTTCGCCCGAAGCTCCCTTCCATCCAAATACCTCGGCATCTCCTTGCTGGACAATGCCTAAGGAACAGTTCGTGGGAGCATCTTCTCTCCTACTTTGCTAAGAGGATTTCTTCCTCAACCTACAGAGCCCTCAATCTTCCCATTCACCTCATTTTACTTAAAGTCATGCTACAAGCCCTACTTGTCTATACCTTTTCTTCTCCCGTGGCCCCAAACTTTGTCCTTAATACCATCAAAAACTTGCAAAGGAATTTCCTCTGGCAAGGCCTTAAAATAGGAAAAAACTGGCACTAATCAGCTGGGATAAACTTTGCAAACCCAAAGCTCAAGGGGGCCTTGGGTTAAGGGATCCCTCAGTGATGAAAAAAATCCTAAGTGCTAAAATATGGTGCAGATGACTCAAAAAACCTCAATATCTGTGGGCCATGTTCTGGAGAAGGAAATATGCACCCAACATGGAGGAGAGAAACCTGATAGATGGAATGGGGACAACCCTAGATCCCTAATCTGGATGGCAGGCAGGCAGAATCGACATCTTCTCAGAAGTCACACCTTCTGGGAAATTAGAAATGGGAAAATAACTTTGTTCTGGAAAGATTCATGGAAACAGTGGCCAATTATTGAGTATGAAGACTGGGCTGACACCTTCATCATCCCAGCCACACAGGAGGGCCGAACAAAAGTGGCAGACTACTGGCAGGACAATCCAACAGAGCCCACCTGGAGAGGTTGGATTTCAAACAAGGAGCACCTGAATTTAGAGGCACATGTGGACCTTCAACCCTGGCATAGTGAAATCAATAAAAGGAAAATCCCCATTCTGACAGTGTAACACCTTGTTTCTCCCAGTTTGTAAAAATAACTATACTGGCCAAGAAATGTGGCAAACTCAAAAATGTGAATGTGTGATGTGAATGGACCTTGTGAAAAGGTCGATGAATGTGAATAATATATATATACATATAATTGCAGGACTACTGAGAGGGGATATGCTAAAAAAGACACCACGATGGCTGAAAAAAGGTGGTGGAAGGCACCTGGAAAGGTGGCGTTGACTTCCACTGAAATCAATACTATATTTGGACTTCACTGGCCTGGAGAACCAAGAGTGGCTCGCTGGCTCGAAATAAATTACTCGCAGGTTAGTAGGTAGATGGCCTCTTATGAATTAATGAGGGATGGGGGAAGTGAACCACCCATCCATAGGAGCCTCGGGCCTAACCACCGTGAGGGAAATCGTTCCACACGCAACCTCGCAAGAGGGAAATGCGTGAGGAAGAAGCGAGAAGGGGAAGACATGAGGGGAGGAAGAGAACTCTGGAAAAATACAGAGTGAGTGATAGCAGAGAAGGGGGAGAGTAACCCTCGTTCTTGGTCACAGGCAAACAGAAACGAAGTCTTGCAGCATCGTGGTCTCAGCTCGACGGTGGCTAGTAGTAAATCCTATCGGAATCGCTGAGCCTACGATTGGGTGGAAATGAGCACCCCTCTCGGCAGTTGCACTCACTTCTGGTGTTATTTCTGATAAGTTTTTTACATCTTGCATCGTGAAATTTATATGCTGACATATATGCTCTTAGTCTATGCAGTTTTATGAATGGTATGAGTATAAGACTGCCTGTGTAGTGTTTTTATTCAGAAATGGTGGTTGGATGCTTAGAATGGAAGGGCCACGTATGGCTTATGTTATAAATAGATTTATATGTATATATGCACATTGAATCAATTCAGAATTCAAACCGTTTCTTGGGAAATCTACACTCTTATCCATCTCAGATGATACCCTGGATAAACCTCCCCATAGAGACACCTTTTTGAAAAGCTCAGAAGAGGTAGCACTTTGTGTGCAAAGACTCTACAGAGGCGCAGAGGTCACAGAATCCCTTGAGGATTCGAAGAATAAGTATTGATCGACGGATGATATCCTATCGGAAGATCTATGGTCATTCATGATCGTTAGATTGGAGGAATACACGAGGGCGTTAAATGCCTTAAGCCCTTTTTCCTTTATCTTCATGAGTAGCGAAGGAATCAGGACCGTAGATCCCTAAGGTCTGTGGGAGTATCTAGACCATCATTTTTTCTATGTTTAGGGAGCAGTGGGAGAGGGCACAACGTGGGACAGATCTGAGCCATCAAATCTTAGTTAGCAAGCCCGACAGCCATTGGATCTGTCGAGAGTTTCACGAGGTTTAAAATCTCACGCGAAGAGCAACAAAGTGAAAGTCCCGAAGGGGTTGTATCAAGATATCGATGATTCAAAAGTTTGGGAGTCTGGAGGACAAAGGTCGGGACACTCAACATCAGAAGTTCCAAATTTTTGAAAGGATCAGAACCGTCTGTCTGCGGGAGGATGTGTGTCGAAATATCCTCTCTATCGGGGATTCAGACATCGAGAGTCAGAGGAGGAAGCCTCTTGATCTCACGAGTGGTGAAGTCACGAAAGGATCGGAACCATCCGCCTGTGGGAGGATGCGTGTCAAGAGATCCTCTCTATCGAAGATTCTAACATCAGAAGTTAGAGGAGGAAGCCTCTTGACCTCATTAATGGTGAAGTCATGAAAGGATCAGAACCGTCCTTTTGCGGGAGGATGCATGTCAAGAGATCCTCTCTATCAGGGATTCAAACATCGGGAGTCATAGGAGGAAGTCTCTTGACCTCGCGAGTGGTGAAGTCACGAGAGGATCAGGACCGTCCATCCGATGAGGATAGGTGGCAGAGATCAAGGGATCTCGTGAACTTGGAGGTTCGCAAGGTAAGAGCCCAAAGGATGGGTGCTCCATGTCATGAGTGACGAAGTCACGAGGAGTGGAGACAGCCATTAGATCCAGAGAACGGGTGAACCATTGGATCAGGAGCCCCATCGCCTATCGTGCATTTGGGGGTTTGAAGGTTGAAAGGAGTCGTTTATGAATTTATGAGTAACGAAGTGCCGAGAGCCGAGCACGAGAGAACACATGGAAAAACTTCAAGGTGGGGCCCGTGTGATTGACGAGTGGACACAAGTCACCTGGAGAAGGGAGTCAACGCTCCATTGACTTCTCATGTCTCAGGGATTCGTAGGATAAGAGCATGAGAGCTCAACCCTTGGAGTCACGAAGTCCCAAGTCACGAGATCGCGAGGTGATCTGGGTCGTTAATCAAAGAGGAAGGAAGCTATGGGATCTAACGTCTCGATACATCGCGTATCAGGGATTCGTGAGTTTGGCTGTGGAAGACCAGGCTCTTGGAGTCACGAAGTCCTGAGTCGTGAGATCACGATGTGATCTAGGCCATTGATCAAAGAGGAAGGACAACCATGGGATCTAACATCTCGATACATCACGTATCGGGGGTTCATGAACGTAAGGTGCCAAGATTTGACGCTAGAACTCGCGAAGTGGCAAGTTGCCAGAAGTGCAAAAGGAAGGTCAACCTTCGCTGACTTTCAAGTATTGAAGGATCGCATAAGGAAGGAACGAGAGTTCAACTGTTGAACTCACGAAGTGGCGAATAGTGAGAGGAGCTAGCATTTATCATAGCTGGCGGTCACGTGCAGAGGACGCTAACAGAAGGAAACCATACCATATCGAAATCTCGGGTATCAGCGATTGGTGAAGAAAATTTGAGGGTCTTCGACTCACGACTTGTGAGGTCACAATTTGTGAAACGTTCTTTCATTTAGGCATGTATATGGTCCTGTCAAGATAGGGACTAAAGAAAAGGAGCTAGTGCTTTGTCGTTAAGCGGTGGATAGATCTGGACGGCCAGAATCTACACGTCCAGATCTACGACCGAGGTTTCATTCCAGAGCCCCCTCGCCATTCTACCTTTAAGATTGGACTCACTTGTATCGTTGAGTCACGAAACATGAAAATGCGCCTGGTTTGTTTGGCCTATGGTCTTAACCCACGATCACAGGGAGGTGAACAGGGAAGAACTAGCCTGCGCTAGGCCCCTGTAGGACTTCGGGGATTTTGTCCCTTGAGGAAAAATGAAAATTTTATTATGCCATAGTGGGTGTGTTACAAATTGGTATTAGAGCATGGTTACAACACTCGGCCTGCTTGGGCTCATGAACGATTTGCACAGAAGATCTGTTCGGAACACTCTTAAAAAGAATAACCCCTGTCTTAACCTTCCTAATCAAAAGATGAAGTTAAGAATGAAAAACCACTATTGTGTGTGTGTACATGTGAAAATATGAATTATGTATTGGTTATAAATAAATATAAATATTGACTAACAACCAGCGTTTTTCCTTCTGCACACAAGAGGAAGATCAGCCATGGGAAATTATCAATGCATAGTATGGTGACTCACCATGAAGTGGGAGAAGGCTCCCACAATAGAGACGAAGAGTCTGACGAAAGGAGGGCAGCAGGGACCCCTCCAGATCTAGACAAGACCGTGAGGAGTCTAATGGTAGAATTACAAAGCTGCAAGGTTGACAATGAAATGATGATGAAAGAACAAGAAAAGCAAATAGAAATTAACATAGTTTTACTGCAGAGTTTATCCGATCTACAAAGACAAATGCAGCATGAACCTGAGACTTAGAAACATGGTCATATCAGTGGCCACACTGAGAGGATCATCTCAAAAAAGGTCCACCTTAGAGGTAAAGGACAAGCATCGGATAATTCCTTTGAGAAGGAAGTTGACAATTCAGAGGGCTCTTCTAGTAGCAGAACCAATTCCTATCCCTAAAGAAAACAAAAGAAGCAAAAGTCTTCCAAAGGTCGAAAATTCGAAGAATTCAGAAAGGCCAAACCACCCTCCTTCAACGGTGAAATAAATAAGGGAGAGGAAGCAGAGGCCTGACTTCTTGGACTAAAGAAGTATTTCAAAGTCCATGACTTTTTAGAAAATATGAAGGCCCGAGTGGCCACCTTCAACCTGAACGGAAAGGCTTCCATTTGGTGGGAAGACCTTAAGAATATAAAAGGGGTTCACGAAGAGGACCTATCTTGGGAATGGTTTGAGAAATACTTCTGGAAGAAGTATCTATCAAAAAAATATTTCGACGAAAATACTAAAGATTTTTATGAACTCAAACTGGGAAAACTTACTATAGAAGAATATGTCAACAAATTCCTTGATTTGTTGAGGTATGTACCCTATATCAAGGCAGAAAAGGCAAAGGTGCAACGCTTCATCAGTGGACTACCTAAGGACTATCGGAATAGAATTGAATTTGATGAGACAAAGACTCTAGAAGACACTATTCGAAAGGCAACCTATTGTCATGAACAGTTTGGGCATCGAGCAGAACCTCGCGAAGGATGGAAACAAAATAATAGTTCAAGATTTCATAAAAGAGGAATTAAACCCCCGGGATTTAAGAACTACAATAAGAACCCAAGAATGAACTTTGCAGCCCAGAGTATGCACCAGCAAAATTTTCCCTCCTTGAGCGGAAATAAAACTTCTGGACCCATATCATTAAAGACTGATAACCCAAAGAGAGAACCTTTGAAATGTTGGGGTTGTGGAGAAGAACAACTCCTGAAAAACTTCCCACACCGACAACAGAATAGTCAGAGAATTTATAACATACAGGAAGCTACTACCGTCAATGATGTGGCCAGGAGTGTGCCACAAATTTATGCAGCCTTGGATAATAACCAAGCCGACCACCGAGATTTAGTAGTGGAAATAGAAGGTATGATTTCCAATCATCTAGTGTCTTTTTTGATTGACCCTGGTTCAAATTTGAGTTATATAGCCCCTAAAGTTGTTGATAAGTGTAGACTATAGCCACAAAAACATACCAAGCCATGGTTGGTACAGTTAGCCACTGGCACCAAAAGGAGGATAGCAGAAGTTATACCAGCCTGCCAATTAATGTTGGGTGAATTCCCCACCCAAGCAACCCTTAACATATTACCCCTGGGATCATATGATCTATTGATTGGTATGGATTGGCTAGTTTCCCATAAAGCCAAATTGGACTGTTACCATAAAACCTTAGAATGTGTAAGTAAGGAAGGGGAAAGGATAACCCTTCAAGGGATCCGAAAACCTGTCTCGGTGAGACAAATATCAGCTCTGCAAATGAGAAAGTATTGTCGAAAGGGTGTCCCCTATATGAAATACAGGTGTTGAAAACAATCAAAGGTGACAAACCAAGCCCTGACGATCACCCTATCCTGAGAGAATATAGAGATGTATTTCTGGAACAGGTACTGGGTCTACCTCCAAAAAGGGACATAGACTTCTCGATAGAACTTGCACCGGGAGTGGTGCCGGTGTCTAGGATACCCTACCGGATGAGCACACCTGAGTTAGTTGAACTCAAGTTGCAATTAAAAGAAATGATGGATAAAAGATATATTCATCCCAGCGTGTATCCATGGGGAGCACCAGTCCTGTTCATGAAAAAGAAGGATGGTACCCTTAGACTGTGTATAGATTATAGATAACTCAATAAGGTAACCATAAAGAACAAGTACCCCTTGCCTAGGATCGATGACTTGTTCGATCAATTGGGTGTGTTTCTATTTTATCAAAGATTGATTTGAGGTCGGGATACCATCAAGTCTGAATCAAGGGTAAATACATCCATAAAAATGCCTTCCGAATGAGGTATGGACACTATGAGTTTGTGGTAGTGCCATTTGGGTTGACCAATGCCCCTGCCACTTTTATGTGCTTGATGAACAATGTACTCAGCAAGTTCCTAGACAAATTTGTGCTTGTTTTTATTAATGATATATTAATTTACTCCAAGAAAAAAAAAGAGCATGAAGAGCATATTAGACTTGTGTTGCAAGTGCTAAGAGAACATGATATCTATGCCAAATTCAACAAATGTGAATTCTTCCAGAAGCAAATACATTACTTAGGCCATGTTCTCTCCAAAGAAGGAGTAGTGGTAGACCCTAACAAAATCAGGTCTATCATGGAATGGCCTACCCCAAAGGATGTTTCGTACATCAGATCCTTTATGGGATTAGCAGGATACTATAGGAGATTTATAAAAGGATTCTCCAAAATTGGTTATCCAATCACTGCCCTCCAGAAAAAGGGGACAAAATTCCTATGGACACATAAATGTGAAGAAATATTTCAAACCTTGAAACATCTACTGACCCATGCACCCATGTTGAAGATCGTCGATCCAGAAGCTAACTTCCTCGTGTGCACAGATGCCTATAAGGAAGGGCTCGGAGGACTCCTTATGTAGAAAGGAATTGTGATCTGCTATGAATCCCGAAAATTGAATGAGGATGAAGACAACTATGTGACCCATGATCTAGAACTGGCTGCCATAGTGTATGCCTTGAAAATGTGGAGGCATTACCTCCTGGGAAGAAAATTTGTACTTATGACAGATCATTGTGGATTGCGATACATGTTTGATCAACCAAAGCTCAATGCTAGACAAGCTAGGTGGATGGCCCTCCTTAGCGATTTTGATTTTGAGATCAAACAAATTAAAGGAAAGGAAAATAGGGTGGTCAATGCCCTTAGCAGAAGTATGAAAACAATTCACCTGGAAACAGTGAGCACCTACGAGACAGATGTCAAGGAAAGAATCAGAAATGCACAAGAAACAGATCCCTTCGTCCGGACCGTGACCATGTACCTATAGCAAGAACCTGCCGGAGTAAAATATGAAGGCTACTTGAAGACCGAAGGAGGTCTTCTCACTTACAGAAGAAGATTTTATATCCCAGATTGTGATGACTTGAAGAGGTTCATTATGAATGAACTACATAAAAGACCCTACTCGGGTCATCCAGGATACCAAAAAATGATCATTGCCACCAGGAAACAATTTTATTAGCCTGGATTGAATAAAGACATAGCTGAGTACCTAGCCAAATGCATAGAGTGCCAACAGTTTAAAGTAGAAGATCGACACCCAACGGGATTATTGCAACCTTTACCAATCCCAGAGTGGAAATGGGAAACCATCTCCATGGATTTCATCATTGGATTACCAACCGCAACCAAACAGAATGATTCCATTATGGTGGTGGTGGATAAATTGATCAAGTCTGCCCACTTCATCCTCATCAAGTCGACCTATAAGGCAATCGATATCGCCTAGGTATTCATGAAAGAGATATTCAGAATGCATGGTATGCCGAAAGAGGTCATGTCTGAAAGAGACACGAAATTTACTTCCAACTTTTGGAAATCACTGATGGTTGGTTTAGAGACCAAGTTGTTGTTTAGCACCGCTTATCACCCTCAAACTGATGGACAGACAGAAAGAGTGAATCAAATACTAGAAGATATGTTAAGGATGCATGTAATGCATCAACCCAAGAAGTGGGAAGACTACCTACCACTGGTAGTATTCATCTACAACAACGGCTACCAAGCATCCTTAAAGATGAGTCCCTTCGAAGCCCTCTATGGTAGACCGTGTAACACTCCAGTTAGCAGGAGTAATCCCATAAACAAGATTTATTTTGGACCCAACATGTTGAAAGAAATGGAACAACAGGTCACTCAGATAAAACAAAACCTGAAGGTCGCTCAGAACAGACAGAAAATTTATGCCAACCAAAAGAGAACTCCAAGAGAGTTCAAAGCGGGAGATCATGTATATCTCAGAGTTAGGCCTAGGAAGAGTTCCCTGAAAATGGGAGCTTGTGCCAAGTTGAAACCTTAATATTGTGGACCCTTTGAGGTTTCAGATAGAGTGGGACCTGTAGCCTATAGGCTAGCACTTCCTCCCACAGTAAAAGCACATAATGTTTTCCATGTTTCATTATTGAAGAAATATGTACATGATGCTAATCATATAATTGATTGGTATGTGATCCAGGTGGAACCGGAGGGACAATTTCTACAAGAACCTCAGTGCATACTGGACATAAAGGAAACCCCACTCCGGAACCAAACCATTGCACAGGTCAAGGTGCAGTGGAGACATTTTGGCCCAGATGAGGCTACATGGGAAATGGAGGATGCCATGAGACAGGCATATCTGATTTTGTTTACTTATGCACATGCACGTCATGTTGATAGATAAGAACATCGAGCATGATGTTCCTTTAAGGGGGAGGGAATTGTAACACCCTGTTTCCCCTAGTTTGTAAAAATAACTATACTGGCCAAGAACTATGGAAAACTCAAAAATGTGAATGTGTGATGTGAATGGACCTTGTGAAAACGTCGATGAATGTGAATAATATATATATATAATTGCAGGACTGCTGAGATGGGATATGCTGAAAAAGAGACCACGATGGTTGAAGAAAGGTGGTGGAAGGCACCTGGAAAGGTGGCGTTAACTTTCACCGAAACCAATACCGTATTTGGACTTCATTGGCCCGGAGAACCAAGAGCGACTTCCTGGCCCGAAATAAATTACTCGTAGGTTGGTAGGTAGATGGCTCCTCAAGAATTAATGAGGGATGGGGGAAGTGAACCAGCCATTCATAGGAGCCTCAGGTCTGACCACTGCGAGATAAATCGCGCCACACGCAACCTCACAAGAGGAAAATGCGTTAGGAAGAAGCGAGAAGGGGCAGACGCGAGGGGAGGAAGAGAACTCTAGAAAAATATAGAGTGAGTGATAGCAGAGAAGGGGGAGAGTAACCCTTTTTCTTGGTCACTGGAAAATAGAGACGCAGTCTCGCAGCATCGTGGTCTCAGCTCGGGGGTGGCTAGTGGTAAATCCTATCAGAATCGCTGAGCCTACGGTTGGGTGGAAACAAGCACCCCTCTCAGCAGTTGCACTCACTTTTGGTGTTATTTTTGATAAGTGTTTTACATCTTGCATCGTGAAATTTATACGCTGACATATATGCTCTTAGTTTGTGCAGTTTTATGAATGGTATGAGTATAAGACTGTCTGTGTAGTGTTTTTATTCAAAAATGGTGGTTGCATGCTTAGAATGGAAGGGCCACGTATGGCTTATGTTATAAATAGATTTATATGTATATATGCACATTGAATCAATTCAGAATTCAAGTTGTTTCTCGGGAAATCTACACCCTTATTCGTCTCAGATGATACCCTAGATAAACCTCCCCATAGAGACACCTTTTTCAAAATCTCAAAAGAGGTAGCACTTTGTGTGCAAAGACTCTGCAGAGGCACAGAGGTCGCAGAATCCCTTGAGGATTCGAAGATAAGTATCGATCGACGGATGAGATCCTGTCGGAAGATCTGCAGTCATTCACGACCATTAGATTGGAGAAATACATGAGGGCGTTAAATTCCTTCACCCCTTTTCCTTTATCTTCATGAGTAGCGAAGGAATCGGGACCGTAGATCCCCAAGGTCTGTGGGAGTATCTAGACCGTCGATTTTTCCACGTCCAGGGAGAAATGGGAGAGGGAATAGCGTGGGACAGATCTGAGTCGTCATATCTTAGTTAGAAAACCTGACAGTCGTTGGATCTGTCGAGAGTTGCATGAGGTTTAAAACCCCACGCGAAGAGCAGCAGAGTGAAAGTCCCGAAGGGGTTGTATCGGGATATCGTCGATTCGGAAGTTTGGGAGTCCAGAGGAGGAAGGTCAGGACACTCAACACCAAAAGTTATGAATTCATGAAAGGATAGGAACCATCCGTCTGTGGGAGGACGCGTGTCGAGAGATCCTCTCTATTGGGGATTCGAACATCGGGAGTTAGAGGAGGAAGCCTCTTGACCTCACGAGTGGCAAACTCGCGAAAGGATCGTAACCGTCCTTCTGCGGGATGACGCATGTCGAGAGATCCTCTCTATCAGGTTTTCAAACATCGGGAGTCAGAGGAGGAATCCTCTTGACCTCGTGAGTGGCGAAGTCATGAAAGGATCGGAACCATCCGTCTGCAGGAGGATGCGTGTCGAGAGATCCCCTCTATCGGAGATTCGGACATCGGGAGTCAGAGGAGGAAGTCTCTTGACCTCGTGAGTGGAAAAGTCACGAGAGGATCAGGATCGTCTAGCCGAGGAGGACAAGTGGCAGAGATCAAGGGATCTCGCAAACTCAGAGGTTCGCAAGGTAAGAGCCCAAAGGTTGGGTGCTCCAAGTCATGAGTGGCGAAGTCGTGAGGAGAGGAGGTAGCCATTGGATCCAGAGAATGGGAGGACTGTTAGATTAGGAGCCCCATCGCTTATCGCACGTTCGGGGGTTCAGAGGTTGAAAGGAGTCATTTACGACTTCACGAGTAGAAAATTATCGAGAGTCGAGCATGAGAGAACTTGTGGCAGAACTTCAAGGTGGGGCCCGTGTGATTGACGGGTGGACTCGAGTCGCCTGGAGAAGGTAGTCAATGCTCCATTGACTTCCCATGTCTCGGGGATTTGCGGGATAAGAGCACGAGAGCTTAACCCTTGGAGTCACGAAGTCCCGAGTCGCAAGATCGCAAGATGATCCGGGCCATTGATCAAAGAGGAAGGACAACGGTGGAATTTGACGTCTTGATACATCGCGTATCGGGGATTTGTGAGTTTGGAGGTGGAAGACCAGGCTCTTGGAGTCACGAAGTCCCGAGTCGCGAGATCGCGATGTGATCTGGGTCGTTGATCAAAGAGGAAGGACAGCCATGGGATCTGACGTCTCGATACATCGCGTATTGGGGGTTTGTGAAAGCAAGGTGCCAAGATTTGATGCTAGAACTCGTGAAATGGCAAGTTGCAAGAAGTTCAAAAGGAAGGTCAACCTTCGGTGACTTTCATGTCTCGGAGGATCGAATAAGGAAGGAACGAGAGTTCAATCATTGAACTCACAAAGTGGCGAATAGCAAGAGGAGCTAGCATTTAGCCTATCCGGTGGTCACGTGCAGAGGACGCTAACAGAAGGAAACCATACCATATCGGAATCTAGGTTATCGGCGATTGGTGAAGAAAATTTGAGGGTATTCCAAACAAGACTCATGAGGTCACGAGTTGTGAAAGGCGCTTTCATTTAGGCATGTCTGTGGTCTTGTCGAGATAGGGACTAAAGAAAGGGAGCTAGTGCTTTGTCATTAAGCGATGGATAGATCTGGATGACCAGAATCTGCACGCCCGGATCTATGGCCGGGGTTTCATTCCGGATCCCCCTCGCCATTGTACCTTTAATATTGGACTCACTTGTATCACTGAGTCACAAAACACGAAAGGGCACTTGGTTTGTTTGGCCTGTGGTCCTAACCCACGATCACAGGGAGGTGAACAGGGAAGAACTAGCCTACGCTAAGCCCCCGTAGGACTTCGGGGATTCTGTCCCTTGAGGAAAAGAGAAAATTTTATTATGTCATAGTGGGTGTGTTATAGATAGGAGAGGACATCCTATGATGGGGATACTTGCCAAGGGGCACCTTCAGCATAAAATAATCCTATGCCATTAAAACTCAATCGTATTTGTTACCCCTAAGGAAGGAGTTGAACAAAATCTGGGCCCTGAAGCACTGGCAAAAAATCAGTCTTTTCCTCTGGCTTGTAACTCACTCGAGCATCCTCACTTGGGATAACCTATCAAAAAGGAGTTTTGTTGGTTTGTCCATCTGTATTCTTTGTGGAGAAGAAACCGAGCCAATGAACCATCTCCTCAACACCTGCCCCTACACCACTCAAGTTTGGTATCAAGGTGCGTTGATCATGCGCACCTCGAACCGCAAGTGGGAAAATATCATCGACACCATAGCAGAATGGAGAGACAATGATTTTCAATCACCCCTTCTCAATCATATCTGGAAAATTATCCCAATCTTTATACTTTGGAAAATCTAGAAGGAAAGGAATAGAAGAATCTTTAGGAAAGATTCTCTCCCTTGGCAGCACTGTTGGAAGGAAATCCACCTCAAAATTCTGGAAACCATCAGGCTACAACATTGGCATGCAACGGATCTGAATGGCCCTCCTTTTGAGAAAAGTATTCTTCAGCACTAGATAGTCAATCTGGTTCAGAATCTATCCCCCCCCCCTCACCACTCAACCTCTTCAAAGCATCCCCATGTATTGGCCCCCCACCACAGAAGGCTTCATCAAACTCAACTTCAATGGAGCCTTGAATGGTAACCCTAGGGCAACAGGTTTTGGAGTGGTCTTACACGATCACCGAAGCCATATTCTTCTCATTAACGCAGGAAGCCTAGGCCACACTATGAACAATGCTACTGAGTTATGGGGCCTCACCTGAGGCCTGCAATTAGCAATTGAGCACAACTTCACCAAGCTAGTTGTTGAAGGGAATTCACTAGTCATTACCAATCTCTTCGGGGAAATCTTGAATGGAGTTGACCCAGAGTGAATCTCACCTTGTTGGAGACTCTCCTATTGATCTGAAAATAGTGGGCTGACTTGTTATGCTATGCAAGCACCCTCTACTTCATTAAAATAAAACTGTACAGGACCTTTCTCCATGTGTTAAAGAATGCAAGATAGATTATGTGCTAAGTTTATGCTTCTTGATTTAAATGTTCATGTGTGAGAAAATGTTATTTTAAATGGTTAAATATGTGCTTTAAATAAATACACAACAACATAACTTGCAACAAATAAACCATCAAACTCACAACAATAACAACATGATAAATGAGTTCACCCCTCTCCGGGCTACATCTCCTTGAGTCTCCATCAATGGACTTGGCTCTCTGGGATTAATTTGTCAAAGATTCTTTTACAAGCTGCTTCTCAACTCCAATGGAAATTTTGACTGTACCATGGGGATCAGAATACATAAAAACCCCCAAAATTACTAATAAAACTCTGAAAATGGATCATGGCTCATCCGGGCATGATCTCTTCTACATGTGGCCATAAGCTTCACTGAGCTTCTCTTTGGAAAAAACACCTGTAAAAGTCCTCAAAAGCCTATGAAACCTGTCCCAATGTGTTCAGAGCATAACAATTAGCCAAAAATTGACTATTCAGTCACAGAAAATAAACTTGAACTCACCAAGACATGACCTCAATCAATGAGGGCTTTAAGCTCCCTAGAGCTTCCTGAAACTTCAATGGTTAAAAACCTACAAAATAAGGCTTCAAATGGCTGTGAAAATAGTTCCAATGGATTCAGAACGTCCAAAAACCCCTAGATGGGCTTTTACGACACCTCATTCGGCCAAGAAATGAAGAAGATAGGCCTCCTGCCATTCTCTTCCTTCAAGCTTGTTGTCTCTGGTTCGCCAAAACGCACCTTTGTACGTTCAACCAAGAACACGCTCCAAAATGCGTGCTTAAACCCAGCACCAAGTGCAACCACATAACGGTGCAAAATGTAGGACAGTTAGGGTGCCTCTAGCCCCGAACCGCCAAGACCACGGGCCTATGGGTAAGCACCCGAAACCATGGGCTAAATGTTTCCAAGGGAGAATGGACACAAGACAAGTGGCGGTGTATGGTTTGTATGACCGTTTTAAAAACCAAAACGTAAACCAATTCCCACGCTCTCTGTTGTGGTCGCATGCGGTCACACATATAACCACAGGCTAATCATTTGAAAACTCTGTGCATGCAACAATGGAGGGTATGGTCGTATGGTAGTGTAAGTGTGACTGGGGGCTGGGGCTAAGCCCCAGCCCGGACCCCCGTGCCGACCAAAACATAAATCAAATTTAAATATATTGTAAAACATATAGTTAACAAGGAACACCGCATGGGATAGTGGTATCCCACACCCTACCAAAGCATGGAACCATAGGGGAGGTCCGGGGTTCGACCCCCACGGACTCCATAAAATTTTGAATAACAAACCACTGCCAATAACAGGGTGCCATGTGGTAGCCCATGACTGGGCCACGTGGCACCCAAACACTTGTCAAAATGATGCCACATGTCAGAATATCATTCGCCCTCAGCTACCAATCAAAAACTGCCCAATCATCACATGCCACATCAACGTACAGACGTACGACCTCTGCCACGTCATCCTGTACGGACTGTACAGACTGCACAGTTAGCATCCCTTTTTTTTCTTGTTTGACGATTCAAATAGATCGTGATATCTCTCACACTCGACGTCCATTTGAACCCAAACGAGTTGCGTTGGGTTCGTAATGACGAGGGCTACGCTCTTGTTCGTTTTGAGCCAATTCTGAGAACTTTGATTTTTGAGCTAAAATTTGACCCCTGGTCCAGATTTTGATCACGTATGGACTAAGAAAAATTGTGAATCTCTTGCAACCCAATCAGGCCTTCATCCCCTCACACATCAGGAGAAAGGCGAATCAGTTTGCAAATGAACTAGCAAATATGGGAACGAATTGGGAAGGACCGGAACTCCTGTGCCAAACTTCCCTCAATCCGACACATCCCATACTCCAACAGTGCACTGAAAAAACTACAGCAGTGGATAGACCCCCATATGGGATGATAGTGCAGGACACATGGCACTTGGAGGAGGCACGAAGAGGCCATCATTATGATTTCCATGTGACTGAAGCGTGGCACACACCACTGCTACCCCCATGCATTTAACTCCCCCATATGACGTCTCAGGCACCATTAAGCCTAGTGTGCTTGACCTCCTCAAGCTATCCCCTCCATGGCTCTACTCATTGAATGCACCATTACTCTACGCATGCGACATCACCTTATTCTTCATCATCCACGAAGCCATGCCTCATTCCATCTTCCCTCCTTCGCTGCACTCTCCTGCAACCGACTTTTCTCCAACTCCTCCTCAACCATCTGGGATATTTCCCTGTGCTCACCTTCTCCCCCTGGACTGTCAGAATGCCGAGACAGAGAGGCAAGCCAAGGCGAGGCAATCCCTGGCAACCACTGTGGCCTCATTTGGTCCTTGCTCGGGTGCTAGCGACCTCCCCGGGCTCCTCCCCTGGTTCATTCCCCTCGAACTCCTCACATTTCTCGCAGTTTGAACAAGCACCACTCACCACCTCCTCCCCTCCATCTTCTCGGCTTGAGGGGTTGGAACTCTCTGATAGCTTGCTCGGTTTTCCCTTAGGACCCATCCTTGATAGAGCCTCCTCATCTTGGGCGCCTCCTTCAGTACCACCAAATTCACCAGCTAGCACATCGGCTCCACCAGAGGCCTCCTCCACTCGTCCACCCTTGGAAGAACCACCTCTTCTACAAGAACCTCAACTTGGGCCACATTCCTTTTCAGATTCAGCCCCAGACTCACAATTGCAGGATAGCTTGGCCATTCTCCATGGGCTAGTCTTCGAGCTTCGATAGGGCCTATATGACCTTCAATTTCGGCTGAAGCTACTCTACGGGAAGACCTCTGCGCTCCTCTAGATCCTCTCCACCTTCCAGGGGGCCTTCCACTTCACACCAGAAGCAGCGAGGGCAGCAAAGCATACACACACATGAGACTCAAGTGAAAGGGAGATTCCCACAGGAGGTGGCAACTCTGGGCAAGCCATACACATGGCTATGGACAAGGAATACACACCCATCGAAGGAGAAACTCTCAGGGCATACGTTGCAGCAGGAATGGGCTTGCATGCACCCAGGGAAGTGGAAGGCACATGGCCCGAAAAAAGACTAGAAATGGGTGACTCAGACGCCGACACGCATGAGAAAATGGAATGGAGAGGGGCAACTATCGAAGAGGATCCCTAGGACCTTGCAACCCATGCCACCTCTCCATCTGGCTGGCCAGCTTACAAGCCAAGTGTATGACCAACACATGGGTCTTCTGTGGCCTCATGAAGGCTAGTATTAGCATTTTACTTATGACTTTTAGTTTAGTTTTCTTCGCTCTATTTTTCAGTTTTTGTAAGACTGGTAGTCATTTTGATCCCAACACCGACTGGCTAAATTGATTTCCCTGTAGGGTAGTTCAGTTATTACAGTACGACACTACTGCACACTTTGTAACTCTGGTGTTTTGAAGGCTCCTTATATATAAGTTCTTACTTGCAAAAAAAAAAAACAATCATTCCTCCCAACCACCCGAGCTAAACCCAATTGACATATACATATACATAATATATATATATATATATATATATATATATAAATATGCGTACACACACACACACACACACACACACATATATTATGTGTATATATATGTACATATATACACATAATACACACACATATACATACATACATACATACATACAAATATATATTTTAAATATCTCCCTCTTACAATCAGGGATATGGATAGCTAGAAATAACTCCCTCTATGAATACAAGGACCCAATTCCCTTAAAATGTGATATTCAAAACATAAATATTCTTTCATCATTTCTTCAGCATGCTAAAACTTCCCATCCTAACAGGACATTGATACACCCAGTTAAAAGAGACATGCCATGGAAAACCATCCAAGTGTTGGATAATTAGTTTGAACACACACACACATGCACACACATATACATACACACATACATGCATACATAAACCCACTTACATCACTATTAAAAAGTGAATCACAATGTAAAATCTATCTCCCCAAAACTAAGAAAACATTTCTTGAAAATGGGTAAATTTTATTGAATTTTCATGCAAAAAGGTCATTAATGTTAGAATGTGTTTTAATGTTATCTATTGGATTGATGAAATATTGTACTTAGTTTCATAATGATAATTATTATAACATAATTTGTAGACTTATGTCACACACACACACACAATAAAAAAACACCAGTGATCTATCTATTATATACAAAAATAGTTATACATCAACCACCCTGGTTGGGACCTGCCTATAGAGGAAACAAGATCCCCAACCAGATATTATCACCAAATTCTTTTTTATCACTATTTTTTTCCTTCATCAAGGGACCAAAAAAAGGAAATCTATAAAAAAATAGATTATAGTTGCTCATACTAATGAGGAGTTTGAAAAAAACGCAAATACCATGAAACAAATGATCCAATTCCTATAGGAGGTGTGGACTCCTCCTTCACCACATCAAGAACCAACTCTCTATTCTTCTCCTCATTCGACACCAGCTCTAGTTGTTGTCAATAATTATCAACCTCAATCATACTAGAACATGTCCCTGTTGAGCTGATAAGTCCTCCCCATGGTTCTGTTTTCCCTCCTCATGTGCAACCTTTGAAACAATGACCCTGACCTTGAAAATCATTCAACAAAATACTTCAAATTTACCCTAAAAAATTATGAGGGTATGAAGGATTTCTTCCTTATCGTCCTTGCCCTTCTTTGATTCTTGGGCCACTATATTTTGCACCAACAAATACATTTCAGAAATCCTAAAGTATCATGTATCCTAGGTGCAAGAATAGACTAGTTACTCAACCCAGTCTCAAACCTCCTCAATTTTTTCATATGTTGTCACTTTGTACTTCTCTATAGCCGTTGGCTCCAGTTTCTCTAGCTCCTCCTTGGCCTTGGTTGATAATTTCTCCTCATACCTCTTCTCTACTTTTTCCACTTCTTTCTTCACCTTGGTCCTTATGGAATGTGTAACATCCCCAACATCCAACTAGGCTATGCCACATAAAACTTTCTGAACTGTATACAAATTAAAACATATACACACAACATATGTTGAGGAATTATATATATATAACTTAAACAGATGAATACATTATGAAAATGGACAAATTCATACAGAATAATAATAAAAATACACGTGCATCACACACGGGAAAAATCCATAAAAATAAACGCATAAATAATAATGTAGCATGTAATTTAACACACAATTGACACTTATCTTGGTAAAAATATCACCAACTGCGTGCAGACCTTCCCCGAACCTCCCAACCTTAGACCACACTGCTCATCACTCTCAACAGTGGGTCACCCCCGAGTTGGGACTAAATTCCACCCGGGTACAGGGATTCCTAACCAGGCTGATGTATCTCAGACAACAGGAAAGACTCCATCACAGGTGTCAACTCAAACAAATAGCCTATAGTCCCTCATTCTCCACATGAGTTTCCTACCCCCGTAAGTGTGCCCCTTCTCTTTTCAATAGTCCTACGGTTGCCCCACTTCCTTTCTGGGGCCGTAGCAACAGGCGGGATAGGAAGTCTCAAAGCCCTATAGCTGCAATTTGGCACCTTCAGGAAATCAATTCCCAACAATTCTCTCACCCAAAGATAAATTTCTCATGGGCCTAACAACCCTCCTCTTCAGTGTCCCATGAGCCTGACAACCTAGTTCTTCAGTCCATCTCCCAAGATAACCAGGTACAGATACGAGTACAATTACAGATACATGTAAAGTGATTGTAACAGAAAGGTATCGAGGACAGTTGAATGAGTCTTTGAATGATGATGCAATGAATGATTCAATGAACGAATGAATGTGAAAATGAACTAAGTCCAAGATATATATATGCATGTTCCCAACATGACACTTGTCATGTTGAGAGCTACTTTGGTCCACTTGTCCCCATATTTAGAACTTAGGATAAAATAATTATCCGTACTTTATACTTTAAGGAATATTAACATAATATTCCTTTTTGGCTTAATATCCGTATGTTAGCCCTTTTCCTTAACTTTTAGGCGCCCCCTTTCCCGAACTAGTGGAGTTTAGTCCCCCATACTCCTTTATCATGGTCGATCTACACCCAATGATGCATTATATTAATGATATGAGTATTTGCATATACAAAAATAGGCTCACTCGCCTTTAGCATCTAGGCTCTTTGGACTAATTCAACACATAAGCCTCCAAGCTTATAATAAATGACTCACCATCCTATAAACACAACATATATGCAAAAGGCTCCTTGGCCTCAAAATTGCGTGCACTTAAGTTTGATGCACTTGGTATCCTGGAATGTGCACACTTCATCATTTTAGTGCACAGTACATGTGCGCACTATACAATGGAAGGTGCATGCAAAATTATATCAACATATCACCAACTTATAAGAATTTTTACATTTACATTTACAATTTGGGTTCATCCTAGGGGTATTATAGAATGAGCCCAAGAGGAATATGCATTGCATGCTACTCCATTTCCTTTTTTCTTCCCGACTCCCCCCCATGGAAACTCCTTTGGCCATGATAGGATCATGACTCAAACACCACTCAATATCATTGATATTAATGCAAAACAACCAAAGAGGAAAGCACCACAACCTATCTTCCTAGACCTAGTATTTCATGCATAAAATTGCATTGAAACTCCAAAGAACCTTTACCAAACAATCCACCCCTGAGACACAAGACCCACTAGAAAAAAAAAACCGTCCAACCAAACCCTTCACATGCTTTCCTGGGAAATATCCTTCCTACAAGGAAAGGGAAAATAACAAAGAAAATAAATTTCCTACACCACATTGAATTAAATATGACCAAAGTACCACCACCCTCATCGTAATGAAATAACTCAAGGTCTCTCAAAATTCTTATCGCTCCCAGCTCATCCACCTACCACCTTATCAGGGCATGATCCTTCTTCCCCTTCTATGTATGTCCCTCCATCATTGCATAGCTACAAATCATTAAAATCTTCTCAATCCTATGTACATAGCCTCCTCCAAGTTCAAATTCACGATGGTTTCATCAATTGGAGTGGTGGTCAGGCATGAATCGTGTGCATCCATGGCCCCACTCTTCATCACCCTATATGGGTGTAAACTTCTATAATATTACACATGTTCGCATGGAGATGATTTTGGGAGTTATTTTGTGGCGATGTGTCTCTCAAATAATGATGAAATACACTAATAGGTCATTCTTATCCACTAATTATTCCTTATCTCTTGATGACCTTATCATCAATATTTATGGATTGGTCAATCTCCACCCTTGATTTTTCCTTGTGATCAATGGTCTAGGTTTCTCCTAGTTACTATAAATTGTGTAAATTGGCCTTGAAGGAAGGAAGAGTGGATGATGGATGGCATTATTTATCAATATCTTGGACCCTATGGGTCCTTAGGATAGATCACCCATATGCTTGATATTAATTATATGGATCCCATTTGAACACCACACATGTGTGTTCTCTAGTTGATGTAATTAAGAGAGTTATATGAGGAATAAGAGGGACTTACTTTCATGGATGTTTCCCCACCTCAGAGTTTTACCACATTAATTTTGTGTCTCGTGTCTCTTTTTTCATAGAGATACATTTATATTCTTCATTCTTTCAATAAGATATTATATAGGATAGATATCGATTATATATTTCTACATATGTTTCTAATCTTTCATGGTATCAAATCCTATTACCTAGATCTAACTCTTTGTATAAAATTCATTGTATTGAAAAAATTGGCATTAATTCTAAGTACATCTATTACATTCTTCATATATTATAATCTAGCACCTCACATCTGATTCTTAATCCTTAAATTTCATATTATTTCCAAATTGGATATAGACCACATGTTTGATTTCTTCAATTTTTAAGCATTTTTCACTAGATATGGCACTTCTATTTGATCCAAAGAATGTAAATTAGTTAGATTGACTATTTTCTCATCAATATTGACCTTCATTTACTTTATATCTAATTAAAATCCTATCAAGGCTTGCGATAATGTTTTTGTAGGTTTATAAGCTAAAGTTTATGGGGAAAATTTTAATTTTGTTTGATTTTTATATATTATTATATAAAAATTAAAAAAAAAAATTTGCTTTAAGTTAACCAACGATTTAGTCATAGATATTTAAGTGACATTGAATTATGTCCCATGTGGAGCAATGGGAAAAGTGTCTATTCACTTTATTGAATCTCGGACATGACACATCTATGGATTGAATGGCATAGAATCTATTTTTTCACAAGCAAATATGCAATCCAAGATTCACTACCACCATTTATGCAAGGTATTCCTTTATCTTGAGTTCACTCATTTTACCACAAACCAAACCATTCTTGAATCCTTTCAAGGGAATGACATCATCCATGTGATAGACTTGAATTTTTTGCATCACTTGCAATCTTTTTCTCTAATTTAATCCTAGGATCTCAAGCTCCGTGGACCACCTCTTTTGAGATAAATATCCATTGGACCCTAGCATCTTGATTGTAGATATGTGCTCCAAGAAATAGGGATGAATATAGCTCAACTCAATGATTCTATTAACATGGATGTTTCCCCACCCAAAAGTTTTACCACATAAATTTATTGTCTCTTATCGTTTTTTTTGTTAGATATATGTTATTTGTTTGATGGTTTCCATAGGATTTTATATAGGATAGATCTCATTTACATGTTTATGCATATGTTCCTATTCATTCATGGTATCAGAAAATGGGGATCCAATGGAATTAATACATCATATTATGGCTTCATATCTACAATCATAATAATATCTCTTCCTCAAAACAAATAGAATACTTAGATCACTTCCTAAGATTGGATATTAGATTTGGAAGAAGCATGAAGAGCTAATTGAACTAGCGCAACATATTGTGGCCTCAAATTTACAGCTGTAGGAATATTTCTTCCTAAGAAAAAATATTTTTATCAGATCACTTCCTTAGATTAGATCATGATATCGGAAGAATCACTTTTCATAGCATAAAAAAAATTGAATTGGTTTGGGCTCACTCAAATAGTGATTTTTAGTGGGTGCTCTACTTATGGGTGTGAATGTGTGGTGGCTCAATTGTGTTCTTCTGTTGGCGAGATTCCATGATGCACCTATTTCCTACACTAATAGATATCAGTTTTAGCATTCAATCATGTTGCTAGACACATATCTAGTTGTGTGCATATTGAAGCCCATTTCCTTAATTGCATGCTCAAACTTCAACACCCAAATTGTATTGTCTCGATTTGTAGCTTCAAACTTGGTGAATTAGAATTTTTGTGGATCATCACTTTGAATCTATGTAGGAGTGATATGCTTGTGATTATTTTTAGCAATAACAACCTCTATACACTCAAATCCATAGCATGCCTCATATTTCAATGTTTCTTTGAGTGTATGCTCTTAGTGGATTGGTTCTAGTTGTTATAGTGAAGAGAAGGATAATTTATCAGACAATTGAAAACCAAAATTATGGATACACTCACTATGTTTATGATTAAGATACAAAAACTAGTTATGGAGTGGGAACATTTCTATTTCTCCTTGTGAGCTAGACATTGATAATGGGCGTCACAAGATGTGCATGTTGTCACAAATGTTTTTGGCCAATAGGATATTGCACATTAACTATTGTTTTATTCATTGTAACCTAGTTTCCATTCAGTATTGTAAGGGCTTGGTTTTTTGGTGAAACAACAAGAAACACCTACTTTACAAGCTACAAGATTTTTTTTACCAAGGGAATGGACACCATATGGTATATTATTGACACATCATCACTTGATATTTCATATCAGTTTCCAACTCAGATATGGGATCCAATTTTATTCTTACTCATCAAATAAAATTATCAAACAAGAGTTACCACATAACAGTTGTGGCTTAGCCCGCAAGGTTCAAAATTCAGTTTTTTGAACTCATTTTCTATTGCTCATAAATTTTTCATATGACATTTATTTTGAGTGTGGTTTGTTCCAATTTTTTTTTTATTCCTATTGGTATTTAAATGGGTTTCTTCAATCAAATATTCATTTTTATGCTGGCGTTTTTCATTTTTTCCCCAAAACAATAGGGCCAAACCTTGTTTTCAAAACTTGGAATAGTCATAACTTGCTAATAAAGGCACTATTATGAGTGTTTTTTTTAAGTGCATAAAATTTCACACCACATGAAATGGTGTCACAATTTTGTGATGATTTGGTCATATTATTATTAAGGATTAAAATGGTCATATTTCTCCTTTGTTTGACTATTAGAGAAGACTATTTGAGATAGTTTCTTGATGGTAGAAGTTTGTTGATTTTCTTTGCACAATGTATTTGTGATCAAGAGAAAATTTTACATTACATGTTGTGCATATTTGATAACTTTTTAAACTTGATTATCATTGTGAGATCATGCTCAAGTTATTAATTAAGACACTCTATTTGATCATCGATACTTTCAACTTGTTGGATCACACTTAGATTCATCTTATGATATCATTCATGTTATCTTGGAGATATTTTTCTTTGATGCATTTTGTATTTTCCATGATTATTCATTCCTTTCATCTTGGAGGATCATTCATGGAGATAGATCTTTTTTTGATTCACCTATTCTAGAGTGGGGTGTGTGAAACGTTTTGAGATATATTAGTTCTATAAATTAATACTCTATCTTGAATTTCTTATCACTTCATCATGAGCATATTGATGTTCTCATTGGTGGTCATTTTGCATGGGATCTTAACAATAGAGGGTTTCTTCTCCTTATCGCCAACTAAGGATCTGATTGCATCTTATTGATGATTTCTTACATCATTCAACTCAACAACTTATCCTTGAAAATAGAAAATGTTTACATTATCTTTGCCACTTATATAGGATGTTTGAAGTTGTCAACGAAGAATGTAATGTAATTCCATGTTCTTACAAATGTTTTCCTTCCATCCATGATGTAATGATTTTCTGGTGGCCATTATTGGGGAATAGGGTGGAACTTGTTACGAAACAGACGAGCAATTTTGCAAATAATCGAAGAGGGTATAAATTTTTTTGAAGACAAAGGTGATGTCTAAACACATTGTTACAACACTTAAACATAGTGCACTATAATCATAAAATCACAATGCATATTGGAAATTTATATCTCCATGGTTTTAATGACCCATGGTGTCTGCTATTTATAGCTCCAAGATCTAACTAACTTCCATGAAATAGAGAGGATATTTTCCACATTTAACCATTGGTTGTTATTATTGACTCCGTCAAATATGAATTGTATAGTTGCATTGACAAGGATGCTCGACTTGATTGTCCATCTGTCCAACTCATATTTTTTTTCTCAGCTGGTCAATCCGTCAACCGACTCTCTTCGACTTCTGGTCGATTTTACAACCAAAAGGTTTGTCGACTACTAAGCTGAATAATGTAAATATCTAGTCGATCACCTGAATGATTGTTTCCAGATGTATGTCAACTACCTAACCAAATAATTCTAGGATAAGAGTGATGAACCATTATGAATTAATGTTCCAACACCCCCTTCCCCCTTTAGCACACATCTATGAATATTTAGGAGGTGAAAATACTTCATCGTGATAGCCCCCTGTAATTGCAAATTCTTGAATCCCAAGAATCATATATATCATGATAAATCTATCTTCACAAAAATAATTAGTGAGTATATCAGCAACATGATCATCTGTTCTACAATATTCAAGAGAAAAAAATTTCTCATGAACCAACTATCTCAAGTAGTGATCATGGAGATCAACATGCTTGATCTTAATGTGGAAAATATGATTTTCAACAACTTGTATGGCACTCTAATTGTCACATTAGATTGTGTTCGAGGTATAAATAGGAAATCCAAGTTCACCCACAAGTTGGTGGATCCATACTACTTTAGTAACTACTTGAATGGTGCCACGATATTATTCTTCTGTAATCAACAAAGAGACGACCTTATGTTTCTTGCACAAACACACCAACATTCCATTCCTATGATGAAACACATAGCTAGAAGTGGAGTTTTGATCATCATTGTTGCTAGCTCAGTTCAATTCAGTGAATTCGACCAACTAATCTAAAATTTGACAATATTTGATACCAAAATGAGTGGTACCCTAGAGATAGGGAATAACTTTTTTGAATTCTTTCCAGTGGCTTTCTTTAGGGTCTTTCATAAGCCGATAAACCACACTAACAAAAGAGGAATGTTAGGTTGACTATGAGTAAGATAGATAAGACTATCGACCAATTGTCGATAACGTGTAGCATCGATTTTGGGTGTTTGAAAAGTTTTGGTGAGATTTACTCCATACTGAAAAGAATTATCACAGGGCTTACAATCAACCATAGTAGAAAGTTTGAAAATATCCATTACGTATTTATATTGAGGAATGAAAAAACCATCACACAGTATTAATACTTGAAGACCCAAAAATTAATGCAGAGTACCAAGATCTATCATATCAAAGGAGACATTAAGTTGTTTCTTCAATCTAAAAATGAGACTAGTCTTATTACAAGTAATGACAAGGTCATCAACATATACAAAAACAATCAAAGTGCTACCATTGGTATGTAGTACATACAAGTTGTGATCAAATTCACAATGTTTGAAACTATGTCGAAGAAAGAAATTTTTGATCTTATCATACCAAGCTTGGGGAGTCTTCTTCAAACCATTAAGTGACTTATTGAGTCAACAAACCAAGTTAGAATACATAAAAAATCCAAGTATTTGTTCCATGAAAATTTCTTCAAATAGGTCTCCATGAATAAAAACACTCTTCACATCCGCCCGATGGATTTTCTATCTAAAAAAAGTAGCAAGGGAAAGAATTAGTTGAACATAGTTCATATTTGCAATAGGGTAAAATGTATTAGTGTAGTCATTACCTTCTTGTTAATAAAATACATTCACAACCAGGAAATTTTTATGGTGCTCAACAATACCTTCATAGGTAAATTTGGTCATACAGACCCATCAACACTTCACAACATTCTTTCCTTGTGGTCAGGAACTAAGTCCCAAGTTTGATTATTTAACAAAGAATCAATTTATCTCTGCATAGAATATTCCCATTTAGGTCATCCTTGAGAATCCAATTAGGAAACATGATAAAAAGTTTCAAGAACACAAGTCATCAATGCAACACTGGCATGTTTCTTTTGACTTTGAGTTTGTCATTTGAAGGAAACATCATCGACATCAGGTCCAACAACTTCAATTTTCTTGGAAACCCATATGGGTAGATAAGAAATAAGTTAATTGTTGTTCATTGTAGAAGGTCGATCAGAATTCGTAACAATTTCAGTTGATGGATATGGAAAATGAGTCAAAATAGAAATATACAAACTAATCGACTCGGATTTCAACAATCTAGTCGAAGCAGGAACATGAGAACTTGTTTCATAGAAAACATTGAATTGATCATCTTGTATCAATACAAAGGAGGAATGAAAAAAATTGATGCAATAAGACTTGTCATCAAACCATACATTTCGTCTGATAATGATTTGTTGTTTGACATAATCAAAAAATCGATAGGCTTTTAACTCTTTAAAGTATCCCATCACGATGCAAGCATGAATCTTTGCATCCGACTTCTTTCTACAATCATCGAAAATGTGATCCCAGGAAACACATACAAACAAATGGAGGTGGCCAAATGAAGGCTTCTTTTCACACCAATGTTCGACTAGAGTAATTAAAGGAACAACTCCAGTCGAGATGCAATTACGAAGATAGTTTTCACAATATACAACTTCATCCCATAATAAAGGAGTAAGATATTTGTCCTGCAAAAGACATCTATCCATTTTGACTAATGTTTTATTTTTGCATTATGTCATGCCATTATGCTGAGGTGTGTGAGTAACCGACCACTTCCAGACAATACCAAATCGAACTAGATATTCTTCAAAAGTTCAATTTACATATTCACCAGCATTGTTTGATCTTGGACACTTGATGGGTTGGCCACATTTCATTTTATCAAAGGTTATAAACTCTTTGAAAATTTCAAAGAAACGATTCTTAATATTTATAAAATAGACCCAAGTGAAATGAGATAGATCATCAATGAAAGTCAAAATATACCTTGTTCATGCTAGGGAAGGTATATTGATGTAGCAACCATCATTGTGAACCATCTCCAAGGGGTTTTTTTCTTTCTATCCCTTGCTATAATCAAAATGTGTTCGATTATGCTTGCTAAGAACATGACCTTTAAATACCTCTTTAGGGGGAAATACTTTAGGTAGGAAAACAACCATGTTCTGAGTTCCCGTCTTCGAAAATTCAATTCTTTGAGTCATTCATGCCAAGTTCAACTTCACTCATCAGTGTGAGGAACAAGATTATCTGGTTCAATGTCAAGTTGAGTCATGTCACATAATTTGTACAGATTATCCTTTGGGTCGAGAAACCCTCTGGTGACAATCAAGTGACCTTTCTTCAAATCTTGAAAAAAGAATTGATCTGGCCAAAATTCCACAATCTTAACTATCTATGTTAATTGAGCAACAAACAATAGATTGACATTGATTTTTGGCACATGAAAAACATCGAAAATTCTCTAATGTCAACAAGAATCATCACCCTGACCAGTGATATCAAGAGAAAAATCATTAGTCACATAAAATTTCCCCTCAATGGTGTTGTTGGCCTCCCATTTTTTCATAGTTAAACACCCCCTTTTCCCACTACTGTATTAGAGGAAATTTCAACTTAAAATGGGTTTCGTAAGGAAAAATCAATAAAATTATAAAATAATGCCCTGTAGACATTTTATATTACTATTTCACTTTTATCAAAGTTGCCCATAATTATTTCACTTTTTTCAAAAGTGCCCATGAAATAACCATATAATAATAATATATAATATATAATATATAATGATACATAATGTATAATAATATAATATTATAATATTAATATTATATTATTATATAATATAATATTAAAATATTGTATTATATTATATTATATAATGTATAATAATACATAATATTATCTATCTATCTATCTCTATATATATAATTTGATATATTATATATAATTTGTTATTATATATATATATATATTAAATTTAGTTATTTTTTTATAGTATATTATATATTATTATTATTTAGTATATGTATTCAATTTAATTAATGTTGGTGATCACAAGTGTGTTAATGCATTAAAGGCATCTCAATAATACTATCTCTTGTTTATTAAAAATATTGGAAGATTTGTTAGTATAGTTATTTCACTCTTAATATCCAACACAATTTTGGGATGCTTGAGCATCAATCATGCTTAGGGTAAACAAATTATATTATTAAAAAATCCTACATATCTCCAAATTATATAATAAAAAATTACATAAAACATGCACCTCTTTTTTTTAAAATGTTTTGATTTTCTAATACATGATGACATGGAATTTGTATTAAGATTTGTAGAACCATTTTTCAACCAAATTTCCTCTCATTGACATCTTTCTTTATAAAACCTAGACATATTATCATAGAATTCCATGTTTTTAAGCACAAAACCTTTCAAAAATCACTTAGAAGTAATTGTTGCTCAATTTATTATGTTTCCTAAGTTCTTAATAGATTAAAATGAGTTTTCAAGCTAACCTTTCTAGTGATGAATTATTCAGTTCATATCATGTACCCCTAGTGCAATTATGTTACTTAAGCTCGTTGGTTGGAATATGTGCGCATGCCCATGTGGAAAATGACCACATGAGTTTTGAAGATATAGATTACAGCATGGTGTTTGTCCCTTGGTTTGCACTTAGGATCCTTCAAGCAAGCGTGAGGCTTTGATCAAACCGGTGGTCAACGCCTTCTAGCATACAAACCGTTAAGAGAGATCATGCAACTGATGTTATTCATATGTATTTCATGTCATAGTAATAACATATGAGATCCAAGTATCATTTGTTCGTTTCCCACATTTTCTAAGATTTTCTAGGAATAAAAAACAATTTGCTCTGATTGTTATTATAACTATTTTTTATGCTCTGGTATATGATATTGAATGGATCTCTCTCATATATTCACTTAGGGATATTTCTATATATTAATATACTTTGTAATGTAATGAAAACAATAGATGAACTTATTGAATTGAAGTTGTGGAATGATCCATGCGATTTGTTTTCCATTGTTATAGAACGATGTGTATGAACTATTGCATGAGCCATAGATTGAACACTATGTTTCTAATACAAATCATAGTTCTGGTCAATGGTGTTTATCTAATCTTATTACTGTAAGTATATAGCTCTCTACCAATTGGAAAGGGCCCACCAACTTGGGATGTGTATCTAGTTTGTATTTTATTTTATTAGCTTAGTTTGCCATCTAAGTTCTATATTCTACATTATAGAAACTTGGTTATTCTCTATATTGTTATGTATTAGAGTTTTCATTTAATTTAGATTACGTTGTTAGTAGTAAACATGTAGCTTGTCTCATATCTATAAACACTAACATTTACTTCTCATTTGGGGGATGTGCTTGATTCCAATTTTCAGATAGTTTGATATTTCATTTATTTTGTTTCTTTTATTCCAATGCGATTTAAAGGATTTTTCCTTGTTACAATTATTGAAACTCTTAAAGAATTGAACTCATCACTTTTATAAGTAATGGAACACTCAAAGTGAAAGAGATTACACTGATCCTTTGTAAAACGAAGCTCTTAATAGACCAATAACTAGTTTTGTTATGATCTTTACTAATTTTCTCTGAGAATAATCAATATGTTGACATGAATGAAAAGATTATATTTGAGTCGTAATTGCATAAAGACAAGTAATATGGATGCAAAGTGCAACATTACCACAAATTTCATTACTTACCTTTCTAAGCTAATAATTTCAAGATTAGGTCAGTGGAATCTTGCAAAGAGTCCAACTCATGTTTTGTCAATTGATTTGAATACTAGCTTGAATGGTATTTTACCTCTACATTTTCATGTTTCTTAAGTTAAGCTACAATAATTATAATTGATTAATTTTGACGAGTTAATCATTGTTTGGAGTGCATGAACACTTAGTTCTCAAGTGAAATATTGCAACACATGCCAGTAATGAAACACAAAACTAATGAACTAATCATCGTTCATAGGTTTGATTTATGGTTTTAAGTACTTTGATTCTCTCATACATTCAAGTATTAAGTATTCATTGATTAAACACGATCTCATTAGAAACATACTTATGCATAGACCACTCATATTGACATAGTATGTTGTGCCATTGTTGATCTTGATATAAATCTTTGAATGCAAGATTAAGGTATGTGAGATTTACTTTTGGTTTCCTTGGAGTGCTTTGTGATTTGAATACACTTTTTTTGTATTGATATTTTTCGAATATGGGCTTCACCCTTTATCCTGCACATAATATGATTACAACTCACAATCCTATGTCCTAGATTGACAATAGGGTTTATTAAACAACAAATAAATAACTTAATATTTTTGGCGTTGTTGTCGGGGAGTTGTTAAAAAGTAATGGTAGAAAGACAATTTTTTAAGTCAGTTTATTTTATTTTATTTTATTTTTTTCATTAGATCATACATTTGGCAGAGGAAAAGATGGTAATATGCATAGGCGCCTTCAATTCATAATTTATGAAAGGGTTCTACCTACCTCATTCACTTTAGTGATTCTTTCCAATCCCTTTCATGTCATGTAGTGAACTAATGGTTAGGCCTAGAGAAAGAAAATATAGGTTCCTTAGGTAAAAAAGTAACATTCCAGGTGACTTTTTTGGTCATACTAGGACCCTCTCTACTAATTTGGTTGAAAGGTATACAAGTAACTCTTCTTAGTAAGGAGAAGGTTCTACATCAAATTTGACCCCATAGTTTACCATACCACAATAAAAAACCACTACTGAGAAGGTGTAGGAAGAACAAGGATAAATATTGAACAAAGGTGTTGAAGATGACTGGATTCGTGAGTCGGCTCCAAGTACTGACCCAACACTGTAGAAGTATGTCAACCTAGAACACATTTCCAAACTCTTTGGATCATCACAGAACTTGATCATATCACATACTGAATCTGCATCTGTAGAAGGGATACCAAAAGAACACATTAGGGATCATTTTGTTTTCCATAAAAATTCAATTGTTGATCCACCCTTCTCACTGAATTGGGACCCAAAACCAAAGATAATTAATTTCAAATTGTTTTGCAGCATGGGAGACGAAGAAGAAAGGAATGTAGAAATAGAAGGAGAGGGAGCCTTTGGATTCTGTATCCTTGGCTTGGCATCAAATGTGAATATGAGGAACATTTATCTGTCGATATTTCCAAATTTCCTAGGTGTGATCATTGAAGATTCAAATGCCTTTTTATTTGAATTTGACATCCTATGTCAAAGTTAATATTATATCGAGGATGCACAAAAGTTCAAATTATTTCATGAAACTTTGAAAGATTCTTCCTTGAGATGATTTATGGGACTTGAGAAATATTCTATTATATCTTGGGAATATATGAAAACCACTTTTCTTAAGAAATACCAAGACTATTGTAGAACTAGAGACTCGCAAAATGATATCTTTAAGATGCAACAATAAGAAGACTACGTTGAGAGATTCCTATACAACCTTCAGAAGACTAAATAGAGTAAATTAAATGATGATATTATCATAAATATTTTTATGGAAGAAATACATGAAGAATATATAGAAGTTTTTAATCTTATGGGTGTTGGTGATGTTTCTCATTTACCCTTTGCATAAATTTGTGATTTATGGAGGAGATATTCATGAAGAAGAGATAAATCTGGTAAGGGAGTGAGGGATACTTTTACAAGGGCTACTAAATCTACTGTAGGACAATTAACAGGGATTGAATTAGGAAATTTATTAGAGAACTTTAAGACAAACATCCTTGGTACTATTAGCTTGCAGATAGATAGGTTAAATATCAAAAAGAAATAACAAGAATAAAACACATCCTTAACCATTTTTTTTTCTCAATGTAGGAAGAGGGTTTCCATTAAATAATGTAAAATGTTTTGTTATTTGTGAAGATCAACATGACACAAAGAATTGCCCCTCATTGTTGGAACTTATAGCTATCTATCGAAGAAGCAATGGGACAATTGAGCCATCATTTCAAGATGCAAAAAAGAGGCCTTGGAAACCATGAGCATAAGGTATGTCACAATACCCCTCATCACAATTTTATGAATCTTGTAACTCTTACCCTCAATAGTGGAATGCTCATATGCCATGACAACCATGGTCCCAACAACCTACTCAAAACAAGCCTTGGCAACAAAGATGGAAAGGTAATGCTTATGGGAATTTGGCCCCACAATATTTTCCAATGACTTATCCAACTTATCCACAATATTCCTCACGTATGCTACCACCTTACCCTCCAATGCAAGAAAAAATGAGTCTACCTGAACAAAAAATTCCTCAACTACCACAATAGTTAAAGTTTCATGCAACTCAAAACACTCCTAGACCAACTTCTGAACAAAAATAACATAACATCTCATCATGCCATTGATGCTAAGTTGTAGACCTTTCCAACTTATTTGATCACTTTGGTACCATTGAAATATATAGCCCTGATATTTAAATGGGTGTTGTAGGGGCCTCTTAGGACCTTGTCATCATACATTAAATATTAAAACATATTCATATGTAATAAAGAGGAAATAACCAAGTAAATACATGTAACAAAGGGTAAATTCCTAAAATGAACTAAACTAATGATTAGTTGGAGCAGGTACAACCACTTCAACCATTTCTCTTATATAGTTATACTTATGAACACTAATAGAAACACGGTTGGATATCCTTCCCCACATTTCTCTTCTTCTTTCTTGGGATTATGTGTGTCTTGATGTGCATATTGTGTCTCTCTTGAATGTCTAGACTACAACATTTTGGTTTCATTGCCACCTGACTTGAATACAGAGAAGATTTGGGCTAACGAGGATCTTAGAGTGGCCTGGGGTGAGAACCACATGGAAGAAGCTTGCAAAAGGAGAAAGATACGAAGACCCTAAAATTTAAATATGCACTTATGCTAGGCTGATCATATTGAAGATGCTCCAGAAAATTTGGTGAAGAACGCTGATGAAGACTTGTTATTTACTCGTGGATGACGCCACTCAATGGTTGATGGATGTCGTGGATGTTGAATCTACTCAAATAAAGAAGATGGTGATATCCCCTTGGTGAATTGATGAAGATAAACATCATCCATAATATATTGTTTGAATTAAAAAAAAAATTGTCTGATGGTGTTGAAGTGTCCAAGTGCCCGAACTAAAGGACGTTGGTTATTGTTATTTTTGAAAGATAAATTTTATGAAATTATTGCAAGTCCATTTTTATTGGTCTTCATGAGAAGATTTTGAAACTCTTGTTGATTAGTATGCTCTGGAACGTTTCCTTCAATACCATGTTCCATTTCCAGAAGGCCAATATCGCTCAGAAAATTCAAATTGGATATTGATGGAAATGCCTTTTTGGTCTTATATTTAATTTCATGGACCAATCTATGGAGCAGTTGGGTCGGTCGAAGGTGTGAATAGTATAATCGACCAGCCAGTCTTGTAATTCCAATGTAACAGTTTTCGGCTCAGTCATCCTCACAAAGATGAGTTTCGGTTCACTTGGGGTGAATAACGTAGCCAAAAAGATTCTCTTGAAGGCCATTGAGTATTGCAAGTACCATGTCTAAGCGCTTATACCTACAGTCGAGAAGTTAGCCACTTCCAAGGATGAAATCTACTTCATTATTTTTTGGGGGTTGATATGAAGAATCGTATGGTCAACGAACAAAGAATTTAGTCGAAACCATCTGAATGTCGTGGTTGATGGAGAAGGAGAACAATCGACTGGCGACATTTTCTAGATTTGTTGGCAAAGATCCCCAGTCGGTCGCCACCCATTATAAATTCACGCCTGACATCAACAATGGGCTTATTTTGCAATATCTATTGGCTGAGAAGTCACCTTCGATTGAGGATTGATGATCGACTTGACATCAATGAAGAATCGACTAAACAAGCGGTGGAGTTAGTCAACATTGACTTCAACAATTTATTTACAACATCACATATACGTGATGCTAGTGGGCAGAGATTCAAGATCACATGGTGATATGAAATCATTATCACTTAGTATTGTGTATTTGAAATGAAATATATATGGCGTCAGAAAAAAGTATATGGAGTCCTTTGTATCAAAGAACTACATGGAGGAAATAGTGGAGACATAGTCTACTAGAGTTTGTAGTCAAGTCAATCGAAGTCTTGGTCGGCATATTGTAGGTCGGTCGAGTCTGGGTCAAGCCAACGCAAATCATAGTTAAGTCTTTCTTTGAAGTGAAAAATAAAAAATGAAATATTTTCCAAGCGACTCAAGATTTAATGAAAAATCTAAGTCAAAACTAGAATTTAAAGGAGGGGGTTAAAAGTGCATCTTCTTTGAAGGCATGTGATATATGAGAGTCATCTTCTAGCTGAAGAAATTTGTGCTTCGCCGACATTATTAGACAACTAGTCGACAACACCGAGTTGATTTCGTAAAAGTCCAAGTCCAGTACTAGCAAAGCATCTTTTTAGTTATGTCATGATCATGCAGAGTCTATATTCATAGCCTATCCTCCTTCATGTAATGTAAAAAGGAAATACTCGATAGAATTTCTAAAATTTCGAAGAGCATTAAAACACACACACGAGAGATGAAAGGAAAAGATGATTGAAAAAGAACTATTGGATTAATTAAAACCTCTGGTATAAAATTTGTGGGAAATTTCTTGGGTTGTGACCATGCAATCAGAGAAGTGGCCGATAGCGCAGACCCTCATCGATCCCATATAAGAAATCCTTCGAGACAAGAACAGAACAAAAGAATCCTTTCTGCAAGTTGGTGTAAAATTTTTCTTTTATTTATCAAGAGATGTCCGATCTTCAATCGCTTGCTCTAAGACATCATATTAGAAAATTATCTCGAACTAGTCGTGCAAATTCGTTCATCCTCCGTTCGTGAGCTTGAGGCATAATTTATCATCGGTTGTTAAATTACGCATTACTCGGTTTGTTGATGTACTCAAACAAGAATTCTAGGATGGCTTCCATAAATTTTTCATGAGTCTCCGAGAAGAATCGTGATCGTGCTTCTGTTAATGAAAGGTTGTTTCTTCGTGCATAATTCTTGATGTAATTCTCAATTTTTTGCTCCCATCATTCATGTATGTCTTGTATTGTTAGCATTTATGTAATATTGTAATCCCCACGTCCATAAATACCGGCAACAGAACCAATTTTGTAATCTAGGGGAAAGTAAGACACAGTTACTAGTAGTTCCTTACATAGGAAAACATAGAATACATACATGTAGATATAGATGAAGACATACACAAGTAGTGGAAGCCTAAAGAAAAAAACTTTATTATACGATATATCAACACAACACAACAATACTTCTATATCTAGTTATCAGGTAGTTGTAACTACTTAACTTCCTAGGTCGGTCGGTTAACAGATACCTCAACTGACTTATACTTCTGACTTTAACAGTCAATTGACTAGCTCTTAGTCGACTGTCGGGGCTAGTTGATAGAGTCAACTAGCCTGAGGATTGTATGTGCAAACTTATTTTGAAAATTACTAATTAATAATCGAAAGTGTTGACGATGCTTATGGATTCGACCAGAATGTGTGCAATACTATTAATGAGAATTGGTTGACGAATTCGATGTTGGTTCTGTTGACACCAACTAAGAATCGACTGAAAAAAGGGATCAACATGTTAAAAATTCTACCATCAACTTATTGGAAGGAATACTATTAATCAACTTTTGTGCACAATTTCACAATCCATATTCACTTTCAACATGATTTTCAGCACAATCACAAAGCTAATTAAAACCCATGTGTTGATGCATTCGACTATTGCTTTAGGCGATGGTATCCATTATTTTCCATCAGTTTTAGTAGAAATTGAAAAATACGAAGTCAAAAATCATTAAAAGGATAGTGGTTGGGTGTATGGTCAAGTCAATTTTAAAATCATATGGGGTCATTATTGTAAATGTATGGAGTCCAGTCCATATTTACATGAATGATAAGTTAGTCAAATTGAGTCACGTCCAGTGGACTTAATAGTCGAGTCTAGTCGACTCAGTAGTCGAACTCTAAGTATTTGTGTTAGATTCATAAGTAATTCATAGTCAATCATTCATTTATAGACAACAACACATTCATATTAACAAGCAGCATAAAGACAAGATCGACAAGCAACAGAGCAATGAGAACATAGAAGTTGAGAGAGCATCGATCATAAACATGTGGACAGTGGTTAAGGGAACCCAAGATAGACATATTTTCACATACACACACAAGAGAGCTTAAAGAAAAGATTATGACAATAACATTGAAATGATTGAACCCCCTGATATAAAAGTTGCATAATAGTTCCTAAGTTGTGACCTCGAAAGCTAGAAAGAAAAGAAATTGTAGGTTGGTTGAAGTATGATATTCCACCATAGAGTGTGTGCAAGGGAAAGATGAGCCTAGGACAAGCCACTCATCACTCCGAAGGAACCATAGAGAAGTGTAACAATAGGATCAAGAGGACCATTTTTTGGTGCGAGAAAAATGTTGTGAGACTCACTGATTACACATGCATGTACTAGATTGAAGACAAAGGCTAAAGAGTAATAGGTCATTATCTATCTGCACACTTGCTCAAGATAAGAAAGGATTTGAGTGTGGGGGAGATGTTGTAAGAGCCTCTTAGGCCCTCTTCATCATACATTAGATATTAGTACATATTTGATGCAAGAGCATCTCTCCACGTCATCTAGCCAGCCAGCCAGCCACGTCAAGCGCGTGCATTCAAGATGAAGAGAGGCGCAGCCTCATTTGAAATCTGAATTGAATGTAATTTAATGTTTATGCTAGTGAGTTGTGAAGCCGTGCCTTTGCACAGACTGTATATAAGAAGGCCTTTAATGAGTTGTATGGCTGAGATCTAGATCCAGATAGCGGACTAGACAGCTATTCAATGTAATTGAATGGGGTAGGTAGATTGGAGGGAAGAGCTCGAAGATCCCCCTCAGGTAAAAGAGACTTAGGATCTCATTTTGAAAAAGTAGAGATGAGTGATGTAGTTGTAAAGAATCTGCGAGTAGAGAGCAGAAGAGAAGAGTCGAGACCTTGTTACGGGCCGTGCTCAGGAACACCTTGTATAAACAGGCATTTGTTATTTTAATATAAACAGAAGCAGTTTTTCCTGCATGTATTTCTATATTATGTGGATGTCTATGAGTGTTCTTTATGTATGTTGTAGATGTGTGCTGTAGTTGTGCATTTGCAAGAGTGTGTCTTATTTCAGGTGAAGGTCTTTGAGGTTTCATGCCAGGAGGGCGTGACAGAGTACTGCGGTCTCTGAATACCGGTGCACTGAAGCACTTCTGAATTCTGCGGGTTCAGACAAAGACATGTTGTGAGCACAAGAACTGGGATCAACAACTCAGGAGAAAGACCTCAAGGTTGTTGGCTGCGTGGGAGAAGACACAATTGCAAACAGAAGCTTTGAGGAGTTCTATGAAGCTATGCCAAGTGGGCATTGAGCATATGCACAGTGGTGCATTGTAAGGACTCTACTGTGAGTTCAGATAGAAGAAATAGAATCACTGAAGATTCTGAGAGATTTTCCAAGTGGGCATTGAGCAGGTGCAAGGAGTGCATAGAGGACAAGACTATTGGATGTTCTGTGGAAAGATACTCTGCCAGGAGGGCATTGAGACATTGTGCAGACAGGCATAGGAGAAGAGAACTCTTTGAGATCTATATTTTGAAGGAAGAATCCATTGAGGGATTTTCACAGGGTTGCTAAACACCCTGAAAGACTCAGCAAGAGGTTGCTTGAGAAGAGGGATAGCCAGGAGGGCATTATATTCTCCATTTGTGGGAGAAAGAAGAAGGATAAAATCCCTTAGGGGTTTGAGCGTTCGAGAAGCTCAGGAGAGACAACACTGTGTGTGCGCGAAGACTCTACAGAGACGCAGAAGTCAAAGAATCCTTTGAGGATTCAGGAGTAAAATCTCAGGGAGAACAGCACCATCAAAGAGCGTAGGTGAAAACTCAGAGTGGGGAGTTCACAAAGGAGAAAGGGAGAAAAGGTTGAGGCCTTTGGCTTTTGAAATCCTTCAAGTCTGGGAAGAAGAAGTGCGCAAGCTCAGGAGAGCACAACAACTGTCGGATCGGAGGAGAAAAGAGATCTAGACTGTTGGTTTCTACGTCCAGGAAGGAGCAGGAGAAGTGCACAGAAGGGGGAGATCATGAGCTGTTGGATCTCATTCAGAAATCTCGTCAGCCGTTGGATTGGACAAGAGGTGCATGGGGTTTAACCCTTCTCACGCCAGTGCGAAAGTCCCGAAGGGCATTTGAGTATCGGGATATCGACACTCGGGGTATCGGAGGTCCTGAGGTTGAGAAAGTCGGTACATTTCAAGTCCCGAAACAGTGAAGGAATCACAACCATTCGTTTGAGGGAGGACGTGTGTCACGAGATCATCCATTTCGGAGATCTGGGCACTGGTATTCGTGGAGGCGAGAGTCCCGAAATAGGCGTCGGGATATCGAGACTTCAGCGATCGGCATATCGGGAGTCTCGAAGACAAGAGATCAGGAATTTCTATAGGAAAAGTCCCGGGAAGGATCAGAGCCATCCGTTTGAGGGGACATGTGGTGGATATCTGAAGAGAGTCGAGGATCGGTGTTTTGGGAGTCCTGAGGATAGGATACTCTTGTACTTTGGAGTCACGAAGTCCGAAACCTCGACAAGAAGGAGGAAGTGGCATCGAGGGGCCAACTGTCAGTATATCGGTGCATCGGAGTTCAGAATTTTGCGAGTCCTGAAGTTCTGAAAGTCGGGACATCAAAAGTTGCAAAATCGCGAGAGGTGATCAGGACCGTCCATCTTGAGGGGACGTGTGGCAGCGAGCGAGGCCTTCGGAAAAGGTCCCGGTAGGAGAATCACATTGGGATATCGGGAATCCCGTGGACAAAGTGTCTACACATTTTGGCATTGCGATGTTCGAAACCCCGATATGAGAGATAAGACTGCGGTCACGGGGATAGTGGTCATATGGGCCAGGAGTCTAGCCAAGAGAGCTACGGCGTAAGAGCGCATATCAGTGAATTTACTCATCGGAGATCGGGAGATCGCGGGGACAAAGGTTCATGACCTCAAGGGTTGTGAAACCCCGAATCCCGATAAGGAGTATGGTTGCGGTCGTATAAGAGCTGGTCATATGGACTAGAGCGTAGCCAGACGGGGCTAAGGTTGAAAAGGGGTGCATCGACAAATTGGAGATCGAGGATTCAAGAGGATAGGAACTCTTGACATTGGGAAACAAGAAACCCCAAAACCTGAAATTATCATCGGGGAAAAGTCACAGGCGCGTGCAGAGGCCGTGACAGGGAAAAGAGAAGGACCTGTGGATCGGGTTTTCATTAGAGATTCCAGCAGGGAATCTAATGAGCTAATTTGGCTCAAAGGGGAATTCGAACGATCCTGTGAGAAGGAGAGCGCAAGGTGGTGGACGCTTGTGTTCTCGCTACATCAAGTGGTATCAGACTGAGAACTATGTTTGTATATTTCAAGCAGAGGGAGAAGACAAAGGAAGACAGAGCGTTGGAGACTCTGTGGTGGTTGTTTGCAGGTAGGCAAGCAGCGATTGAGAAGACAGTCAGCAGGACTGTAGGATGAAGCTCGAAACACTCTTAGTGCAGAGTGACAGCAGCAGGTTTTCTAAGAAAGCAGACAGGGACAACACCATGGTTACTGAAGGCCATAGGCATGCTAGAAAGAAGAGCAAGGCAGAAAAGCTTGCAGAAATGGATAAAGAGCTCTATGAAATAAGGGCAGACATAGAAAATCTTGAACTGCGGATGTGGTAGGATAAGAAGCCAAGATGGGTGTATGAATGGTCCATGAAGGAGCCGAAGGTAAAATGGCCAGTCAAGGAGTTGATGGTCAGAAGACAGTGTAGGTTGTTAAAAAGATGGTTGAGGTATGTTGAAAACCTCAATGGACCAGAAGAGGAAATGGTTCAGATATGTGAACCAGACTGGGAGAGATATCAGTGAATTGGGATCAGCTGAGGATCTCAAGAAATGCCATGAGGGCAGAGAAGAAATTCCAGTTTTCCAGGAGGGAAACCAGTTGAGATCACTACGGGATCTCACGGACTGTCATGAGGACAGCCAAGGAATTTCACATTGCCAGCTGGGCAATGAAATGAGATCGCTGCGGGATATCGAAGACTGCCAGGAGGGAAACAGAAGCATCTCGGATTTCCAGTTGGGCAGAGATGAGCATTCGATACTTTCTAAAAGTCTCATGAACTCGGAGGTGAGTTCAATTCAGCAAGGGTTGTTGATGAAGATGGGATCAGTCGATCTCATAATCTGCCAGGAGAGCAGCGGAAGCATCCCATATTGCCAAGTGAGCAGGGATGAGCAGGTGAACTCAAAGATGAGTTTGGATTAGCAGGTGCAGCTGACAGAGGAAGAGGATTTGAAAAGTTGTATGATGATTGGGGGAATTGGAGTATTCCTACCACTTGCCCAGGAGGAGGCAGAAATCTGTGTTGCAGATGCAGCAATAGCAGAAGAATAGTCAGTTGAGACTGTCAAGGAGGAATTGGAGCAGGTGTTTGAAATTTCCCAAGAAGAAGAAGACGAAGAGGAAAATGAGCATTCTGAGGAGTGTCTCAACATATTCAGCCAGGATGCTGAGGAAGCTGTAGCACTGAAGCTGACAACAGCAAAAGAAGAAAAAGAGAATGAGCGTTCTGAGGAATGGCTCAATGATTTTGGCCAGGGAGCTGAAAAGAAAGAAGTTGTAGCACTGAAGCTAGCAACAAAGGAAGCCAAAGAGTAGGTAGGCAGATTTACCACTCCATGGGAGAGGGAGTTGGAAATGCTGGAGGATTGGATGAACAATCCAGTGCCAGCAGGAGAACTGACAGAAGTTGAGCTATCAGAGAAGGTGACTGAACGAAAAGTCAGTCAGGAAGAGATTACAGAGCTGAAGTCTGCAGCAGAGTGGCAACTTGAGGCCACAGATGAAGATCAAGAGGATGGCGTGGGAGATCACAGTGATCTGCCCATGTGCAAAAAAAATTTGTAGCTGAGGAGATTGCATGAACAGGGCCATCCATTGGAGCAACTGGATGCAATGATTGAGGAGATCAGAAGGCTGATGTTGAGGTCAGGAGAGACTGCCAGCAAGGAGCAGCTGAGCAGAAAGGAAGCAACAGTAGCAGTAGCGCAGAAGCAGCAGCAACGGGAGCATGGAGAGGATGAACAGCTCCAAAGGATGATTTGGGATCTAGGAGGGTTTCAACAACAGAGATAGGAAGTTCATGAGCAGGAGCTTATGAATTTTGTAGCTCAGGAGTATGATGCAGGAGCATCTCTCCACGTCGGCCAGCCAGCCAGCCAGCCACATCGAGCGCGTGCATTCAAGCTGAAGAGAGGTGCAGCCTCATTTTAAATCTAAATTGAATGTAATTTAATGTTGATGTTGGTGAGCTGTGAAGCTGTGCCTTTGTGCAGGCTGTAGATAAGAAGGCCTTTAATGAGTTGTATGGCTGAGATCTAGATCCGGATAGCGGACTAGACAACTATTCAATGTAATTGAATGGGGTAGGTATATTGGAGGGAAGAGCTCGAAGAGCCCCCTCAGGTAAAAGAGACTTAGGATCTCATTTTGAAAAAGTAGACCTGAGTTATGTAGTTGTAGAGAATCTACGAGTAGAGAGCAGAAGAGAAGAGTCGAGACCTTGTTACAGGCCGTGCTCAGGAACACCTTGTATAAACAAGCATTTTTTATTTTAATATAAACAGAAGCAGTTTTTCCTGCATGTATTTCTATATTATGTGGATGTCTGTGAGTGTTATTTATGTATGATGTAGATGTGTGTTGTCGTTGTGCATTTGCAGGAGTGTGTCTGATTTCAGGTGAAGGTCTTTGAGGTTTCATGCTAGCAGGGCGTGACAGAGTACTGTGGTCTCTGAATGCCGGTGCACTGAAGCACTTCTGAATTCTACAGGTTCAGACAAAGACGTGCTGCGAGCACAAGAACTGGTATCAACAACTCAGGAGAAAGACCTCAAGGTTACTGAACACCTTGGAGGCAAGGTTGTGTGGGAGAAGACACAGTTGCAGACAAAATCTCTGAGGAGTTCTGTGAAGCTCTGCCAAGTGGGCATTGAGCATATGCACAGTGGTGCATTGGAAGGACTCTGTTGTGAGTTCAGAAAGAAGAAACAAAATCACTAAAGATTCTGAGAGCTCTTCTAAGTGGGCATTGAGCAGGTGCAAGGACTGCATAGAGGAAAAGACTATTGGATGTTCTGTGGAAAGATACTCTGTCAAGAGGGCATTGAGACATTATGCAGATAGGCACAGGAGAAGAGAACTCTTTGAGTTCTGTATTTTGAAGGAAGAATCCACTAAGGGATCTTCATAGGGTTGCTAAACACCCTGAAAGACTCAACAAGAGGTTGCTTGAGTAGAGGGATAGCCAGGAGGGCATTATATTCTCCATCTGTGGGAGAAAGAAGAAGGATAAAATCCCTTAGGGGTCTGAGTGTTCGAGAAGCTCGGGAGAGACAACACTGTGTGTGTGCGAAGACTCTGTAGAGACGCAGAAGTCAAAGAATCCTTTGAGGATTCGGGAGTAAAATCTCAGGAAGAACAGCGTCGTCGAAGAGCATAGGCGAAAACTCAGAGTGAGGAGTTCGCAGAGGAGAAAGGGAGCAAAGGTTGAGGCCTTTGGCTTTTGAAATCCTTCAAGTCTGGGAAGAAGAAGTGTGCAAGCTCAGGAGAGCACAACAGCCGTCGGATCGGCAGAGAAAAGAGATCTGGACCGTTGGTGTCTATGTCCAGGAAGGAGCAGGAGAAGTGCAAAGAAGGGGGAGATCGTGAGTTGTTGGATCTCATTTAGAAATCTCGTCAGCCGTTGGATTGGACAGGAGGTGCATGGGGTTTAACCCTTCGCACGCCAGTTTGAAAGTCTCGAAGGGCATTTCGGTATTAGGATATCGACACTCGGGGTATCGGAGGTCCTGAGGTCGAGAAAGCCGGGACATTTCAAGTCCCAGAACAACGAAGGAATCACAGCCGTCCGGTTGAGGGAGGACGCGTGTCATGAGATCATCCATTTCGGAGATCCGGGCACTGGTATTCATGGAGGCGAGAGTCCTGAAACAGGCATCGGGATATCGGGACTTCAGATATCAGCATATCGGGAGTCTCGAAGACAAGAGATCTAGAATTTATATAGGAAAAGTCCTGGGAAGGATCAGAGCCATCCGTTTGAGGGGACACGTGGTGGAGATCTGAAGAGAGTCGAGGATCAGTGTTTCGGGAGTCCTGAGGACAGGATACTCTTGTACTTCAGAGTCTCAAAGTCTGAAACCCCTACAATAAGGAGGAAGTGGCATCGAGGGGCCAACTGTCAGTATATCGGCACATCGAAGTTCAGAATTTCGTGAGTCCTGAAGTCGTGAAAGTCGAGACATTGGAAGTCGCGAAATCGCGAGAGGTGATCAGGACCATCCATCTTGAGGGGACGCGTGGCAGCGAGCAAGGCCTTTGGAAAAGGTCCCGGTAGGAGAATCACATCGGGATATCGGGAATCCCGTGGACAAAGTGTCTACGCATTTCGGTATTGCAATGTTCGGAACCCCGATACGAGAGATAAGACTGAAGTCATGGGGATAGTGGTCATATGGGCCAAGAGTTTAGCCAGGAGAGCTAAGGCGTAAGAGCGCATATCAGTGAATTTACTCATCGGAGATCAGGAGATCGCGGGGACAGAGGTTCGTGACCTCAACGGTTGTGAAACCCTGAATCTCGATAAGGAGTATGACTACGGTCGTATAAGAGATGGTCATATGGACTAGAGCGTAGCCAGGCGGGGCTAAGGCCGAAAAGGGGTGCATCGGAAAATTGGAGATCGGGGATTCAAGAGGATAGGAACTCTTGACATTGGGAAACAAGAAACCCCAAAACTCAAAATTATCATCGGGGAAAAGTCACAGGCGCGTGCAGAGGCCGTGACAGGGAAAGTAGAAGGACCTGTGGATCGGTTTTTCATTAGAGATTCCAGTAGGGAATCTAATGAGCTAATTCGGCTCAAAGGGGAATTTGAACGATCCTGTGAGCAGGAGAGCGTGAGTGTTAAGCCCTAATATTGACTCATTACCACTTAATTGGGGCATATTAGATTAGTAATGTTATTTTATTTATGTCGGCTTTAGGCCATTAAACCTCCTAGTCTCCTATATATACCAAGGAGACATTTTCATTTTG
>JZKD02S0286667.1:206663-223402 GCA_000966675.3 Picea glauca | reverse complement strand
TTTATGTCGGCTTTAGGCCATTAGTTGTAATTTAGATTAGTAATGTTATTTTATTTATGTCGGCTTTAGGCCATTAAACCTCCTAGTCTCCTATATATACCAAAGAGACATTTTCGTTTTGAATGATCTTGTACTTGAACATTTTAGTGGGGTAAAAGGAAGTTTCCCCCTCGAAGAGGCTTATTATCTGAAATTATCTCTTTTTCAAGGAATTGAGTACTTTTCCTGAGGTTTTTCTATGCTATATTGATGTTTGGTTCTTAACAGTGAGATGGTGGTCGCTCGTGTTCTCGCTGCGTCAATATTCATATGTAATAAAGTGGAAATAACCAATTAAATGAATGTAACAAAGGGTAAATGCCTAAAATGAACTAAACCAATGATTAGTTGGAGTGGGTACAAATGCTCCAACCATTTCTCCTATGTACTTATATTCATGAATAAGGAATAAGTAAGCAGTTAGATATCCTTCCCCACCTTTGTATTCTTCTTTCTTGGGATGTGTATGTCTTGATGTGTGTTCCAATGTAGTCTCTCTTGAATGATTTCCTTAATTTCTTGGACTACCACAAATGGTCCTTCAAAAACAAAATCCTACCGTTATCATTGAATAAGAACTTGAAGAGGAGGAAACTCCTGAACAAACAAGCAATGATGACCCACCTAAAGATAGGATTACTCCCACTACATGGAAATAATCTACATTACATTCAGAGAAACCACATGCACCAAAAACACCTCCTTACTCAGAGAGGTTTGTTAGTCGGATTATACATTCATAATTCTAATACATTCTATTTCCAATCCGAGTTTGTAATCTTATGAGGTGCAAAGAAAAATATATGTAGACATAAAACCCCAATATTCAATGAAGTCATTGCAATACCATGGTTACTACAAGAAGTTTTGATCATGAAAATTCATAGACCATGACAATTTAACATTCGATTTACTCAAAATAAATGATTAAACTATGACCATGGGCATGAGTTTTACCTTTATGTTCAAAATACCCTTTTTGATAAAAATCATGAGAGAATAGGTTTAAATAAGGAAATAGGGTGAAGTATTATGGGAAAAATGGTAAAAAATGGAGTCCTTAGATAGTCCCAGAGGTGTCAAAACATGGACTTCACATCTCTCCCACACTTAATATATTGCATGTCCTTATGGAAATAAAATCATGGCCTCTGCAAAACTTTCATCCTCCATAATTGTAGAACCTTCTACCCACATCCTCTATGTAACTTCATAGGCCAACACTTTTGGACTGGATTTTTTAGATTGGAGACTTCGAATTTTAACTTGGATCCTCTGATTTCTAGCCCTAAGTCTATTGGCTCGTCCAGACCATTTTATGACCAACTTCTCAGTATTTTTGTGGCTTTCCTTGAGATCTTGAATTTTGTCTTGAAACTTGTGATTGTCACTCCTTAACAACTCATTTTCATTTTTAATAAATTCCTCCAGAGTAGTCAATTCTTTAATGGTTTGTTGCAACTTTTTGTTCCACTTTTTTCTTTTTGGTTGATGGCGTGTCGAAAAACCTCACCTAATTCTCCTTTAATATCCTTTGTATGAGGCTCAAATTAGTTTGCTTGGCCTATAGGGAATAAACCTTTCAACTTGCCATCCTCTTCCTTGTGCAGTGATGGAATTTCTTGTAGCTCTTCATGAGTAGCCTCTCCCAACTTTTTCTTTAATAACTCTGTAAAGGTCATTTTTTCCTGTCGTTCTTCTTTATCCAAATATGCCTTTTCCATTTTCAAAGTTTGGCTTCTTGTAAATTAGGTTGGTGGCTTCTTCTTTCTCGGTTTCCTGGGTATCTACAGGTTCAATATACTCTTCAGCTTCGGGTTCCTGAGCATTTGTACACTCAAATTCTACTTTGTTTACCTCTTTCATATTTACAATTGAGGACTTGTTTTTCCCTCACTTCTTTAATCTTTGTCGAATATCAGTGCCTCCAATAATAAATTGGTTTGTAACTAAAAACTGGCCCCAATAGTCATGTCTTTTGTTTAACTCAACCATGCTCAATATCTTTATTAGACCATGGTGGAATAAATTTGTCTCTACATTTTTTGTCTTCTTTTTTGTTTTCAATACCATCTTAGCAAGAAAAAATTTCAAATAATAGGGAAAATTTAACCTATGTCCTTTGAAGTGCCGAAAAATAAAGATATGAAATAAAAATCCTAACCGAAAATGCCCTTCACAAGTAATGTATTTATACAAAATAAAGAGGATGTATCGATACATTTTCTTAAACCATCTATGTTTGTAGTCTTCTATGAGAAAATTCACATACACCTACTTATACATAGGTGGATTCTTAAACCACCTGTCTCCATGCCAAGGTAAACATGTTGTTGCTACAATGGAGTATTCTGTCACCTGAAAATTGATATCCCCAACACATGCCCACTCTATGTGGGCATTCTTCATGAATTCCAGAGTTACCTTGCAATTATGCCTGGAGAATTTCAAAAAGAAGGGAAACCATCCCATAGTTTCTATCTTTATTTTTTGTTTAGGGTAAGCCTCCAACAACTCCATAACCATGGGCTCAACTTAAACCAGAGTCCTCATGATTCGTTTCTCACCCTTTATGTGGGAAAGTGTGAAATCCATCATTTAACACCTTGGTGATACAGTCAAATAGGAATGTGTTTGAGAGTTTGAGAGAGTGGTCACGTTTTAGGGTCTTTTCAGAATGATAGAAGGTAATGGGGTCAGAACAAATTTATAGGAATTGTGATCATGACAATGTCATGATCCCATTCAAAAATAATCTAAGGTAGAATACTTGGGTGTGAAAAATGATTATGTGTGGTGGTTTGTGGTATAGAGGGATGGTTTACATGATTGGTTATATATTTCAGCGTGATCATGAGAATTTAAGGTTAATTCATATGCGACAATGATTAGCTCTTTCAAGGATTAAAAATTCAATTTTTTTTCCCAATCATCACAATTTTCATTGTTTTGAATAAATGAAAAATAAACAAAATTGTCTATGGACTTTGTTACCTGATCTTGTTAAGTATACTGCAGGAAAAACTAAGTCTCATAGTGTACCTGACCTTGTAGACTGTTAATACCGCTTTGGATACATAGGGAGATATTTGCATGGTTCCTTAGGTTTTCAACTACTACAAAGCTTACAAAAGTTGGTTGTGAGAAGATTTTGCAGTGGTCATTTGTAGAGCTTAGACAAACTGGTTTCTTTGTTATAGGAACAAGAATTATGATAAAAATGAAATATAACCTCTACTCCTATTTATTCAAGAAATCATCTATAAATCAAATTGATATCTAAAGAATATGAAATTGAAAAAAATTAATTTGTATTCTCCTGCCGAATGTTAAAATTCTTCATCCTCGCCCCTGTTGTATGATCTTGTTCACATGAATAGATTTTCCGAAGTCAAATGTGAAGAGGACCCATTGGATTACCGACCATTGATGAATGTCACTAACCAATGTGAGGTTTATTACCAATAAAGATAATGAGAACCAACATACTCTGATGTAACCTAACAAGTTGGAATAAATGTGTTGTGGTCGAACCCCCTACAAGATCTAATAGTTAGGGGGAATTAATTTATCCCCTCTATTTTCAGCGAGTAAGATTTCCATTGAGGAATACAAGCTTCAAGGAATCACTAATCCTTTGATCTTGGACTCATATGATGAGCTGAAGTCGATGGGACAATATTTTCAAAAGGAAGGCCTTAGGGAATCCTTCATCAATCCAACACAAGCATAAAAAATATTTTATTAAAAACATAATCACACACTTTTATTTGGGACCCCACCAGCCATAAAACTAGTTTTCAAGTGAGGCCCTGTCTCTATTGCACCAGGAAATCTGGTGTTCACAACAAGGCCTTATTTTTCTCTTTATTTTTATTTTATCATTTTTCAGTAATTAAAAGAAAATTAAGATAAGGAAGAGGAAGGACAGGGAGAGTCACGTCTGCTTACCACCTCTAGCTCAGCTTTATCCAAAATACCCTTGATAAACTCTTCCTTGGATTTAGGCTTCTGACATAATTTGAGTTTATGCTCATTAACCAGGAAGGAAACTGTTTCATCATAAAAAAATTTGACCATGACAGTTCCATTTTCATAAGCAACCTCAACTTCATAGGGACCAAGCCAATGCGTGTTAAACTTCCATTTAAATTTTTTGAGTTTTGAATAAAAAAAGAGTGCCCAATCTCCCTCCTTGAACTGCTTATTTTTAATAAATATATCATGCCATTTTCCTATCTTCTATTGGATGACATCAATGTGTTGAAAATATTCCTACCTCATTTCATCCAAATCATTTAGTTGTACAGTCCTATGTTTTTGTGCTTTTGTCAGGTCTGTACCTAAATCTGCTGCCATTTTGAAAGTTTTGATTTGGAAATGTGTTGGAAGAAGGAACTATTTTCCATAGACCATATCGTATGTAGAGAAGCCATTAGTACTCCTCTATGTCATTCTATATTCCCATAAGGCCTCTGAAATCCTATCTCACCAATCCTTCTTATGTAGTTGCATTGTCTTTGTCAGAATTTCTTCCAGGACTTTATTTATTTTATTAAACTTGCTCATTGGCTTGTGGATGATATGGAGTGGAATTCATGTGGGTGATTTGATATATTTTGTTGATTTCTTGCATTAAATTAGACATAAAATGAGCACCTTGGTCATTAATGATCTCCCTAAGTACCCCAAAAAAAACAAAAATTTCACCAAACGAGAAATCTACTACTACCTTCTCTATGGTGCTAGGCATATCTTTTTCTTTTACCCACTTAGTTACATAGTATATTCAAACTAAAATATACTTTTTACCTTTGGATGAGGGATTGATTGGGCCTAAGGTTGAAGTGGCATCTCGTCTTCTAGATTAGGTCAACACATCCTTTGTAAAATGTCATATGATTAGGAATATTTATTTCCATCATGGAACAATGTGGGCCAATAATAACCCAAGTGGAGAATTTTGTAGGTTGTTGTTTTTTATATGAAATTCCCCCCATAGGGTTCATTATGGCATGCCTTCAGGATGCCATACATATCATCCTCTCTTACACACCTGTGAATAATAAAGTTAGGGCCTATGTGATAGAGGTCTCCTTTAATCCAAGAGTACGTAGCACTTAAACTTACAACCCTTTTTCTTTCTTTTAGTGAAAACTGGGGTGGCAATTTTCCTGTAACAAGATAGTTGGCTATGTCTGCAAACCAAGGGGGGTCAGTAGAAATAGAAAACAATTTTTCATTTGGAAAACATTCATCAACATGAGTATTCTCACCTTCATTAGTAAGTCTAGAAAGGAAGTCATCTACCTAGTTTTCGTTTCCTGGTCTGTACAAAATCATAATGTTGAATTCCTGTAGCAACAACAACCACCTCATAATTCTTCCATTTTTTATTTCTTTGTTCATGAGACACCTGATGGCAGAGTGATCAATATGTATAAAAACTTCATACCTTGTGATGTGATGTTTGAATTTATTTATTTCATATAATACTACAAGGAACTCTTTCTCAATTATAGTGTAGTTTAGTTCATAAAGAATTACATTTTTTCTTATAAAGTAAATAACATGAGTTAGCAAATTTTCCTTTTTCCATGGGACTGCTCCTATAGTTGATTCTGATGCATCAATAGAAATATTGAACAAAAGGCTCCAATTTAGACCTCTTAACACTGGTGATGAGGAAAATTTTTTCTTCAGTACATCAAAGCCATGTTGGCATTCTTTGGTCCAATAACAATCAACTTCTTTTTCTACCAGCTTGAACAATGGCAAGGTTATATTTGTAAAATTCTCAATAAAGCATTGGTAATAGCCTACATGGCCTAGAAAATTCAAACTCCTTTTTGGCTCGTAGGGGGTGGAATACTAACAATTAATTCAATCTTAGCAGGTTCAACCTGTATTCCAGCAACAGGCATATGGTGTCCCAATATGATCCCCTCAATCATAATGTAAAACATTTTTTATTTCTAAGTTCTAGATTTCATTCTCTACACCTTATTAGAAATTTCTTGATATTATTTATGTCCTCCTAAAAAGAATTACTGAACTTGGTGAAATCATCCATATATAGCTCCATGAAATCATGTAATAAATCAAAGAAAATAGCAAGTACGACTTCCTGGAAAGTAGTTGGTGCATTAGATAGGCCAAAGGGAAATACCTTGTAGGCATATGTCCCCCATGGGAAAGTGAGGGTAGTCTTATCCTGGTCTTGTGGAGTGATATGGATTTGGTTATAAATGCTAAATCCATCCAGAAAGGGAATATATTTCTTCCCTGCTATTGTGTTTAGGACATGATCTATAAAAGGTAGGGGAAAATAATCCTTCAAGGTTTCCTTGTTTAATTTCCTATAATCGATGCACACTCACCATTTCCCATCCTTTTTATTGACAATAACAAAGGGAGATACCCACTAGTTGTTGGAAGTGGGGTAAATGAAGCCTACATTGAGTGGTTTCTACAATTCCTCTTTTACTATTTTTCTCAATGATGGATTCATCCTCCTCCGTGGTCTCTCGATTGGTCTAGAATTTTCTTGCATGTAAATGTGATGAATGCAGGTGTCCGGGTGAATTCCTTTCATGTTGGTATATTCCCATGCAAAAACATCTGAATATTCCCTCAAAAATTGGATTAATAGTTCTTCCTGTGAACTATCTACTGCAACACTAATATTCATATTTTTTCCAGGAATAATTTCTACAATTTTTCTACCAGATTCAGAAATTGAGCAAGTGTGAAATGTTGATAGAAAGGTAGAGTCTAGTTCTTCTAAGTTGCATGTTTCTTGAAAGTTTTTCTCTAATAGGTGGTATATAGAATCCTGAGACTGAGAGGAAGACTTCCCCCCAAAATAATGAGGAAAATGTTGGCTTGAAATATAATGATTGATCATATTTTCATCACTATTTTTGTTTAGGCTCATGGTTTGTGCTATTGTCAAAACAGGTTGAAATTTTCCTTCCCCGTTATCATCCTCTGCAAGACACTGCTCACATTCAAGTTCAAATGTAGCTTTGGTAGGGGGGTAAAGTGTATTTTGTTTAGTTTTTGTGCCATGTGTGATTGTAATATTTCTCGATCTAAAACCAATGAAGTAATTGGTCATGGCCAACCAAGGGTTTCCTAGAATCAGAGGGTGTCCACCTAAATTTTATTTTGGTTGTAAGACATAAAAATCTATCAGATATTCCCAAGAATTGAGTGACAAAATAAAATATTCTAATACTCAGGATAAAGTTTGATTTTCTACTGATCATGTAACTTAGGTACTATGGGGGTAGGGGAAAGAATACAGTGTCCCAATTGTGGGTAAAATTTTTTAGATTCATAACGTTTATATTTGTCCCCAAATCAATTAGAGTATTTTCAAGAGGGAGTTTATTGATGAAAACTGTAACTACCGAGTTTCCCAGGTCGACATATTTTTCAGTGGTAGCTTGGGTGAACATTAGTCTAGCTAGTTTTCTTATAACTTTTATAGTGGGTGGCTCTCTTTTTTTTCTTCTTGGTTTCTTTATGCATAGGTCCCTCACTGTATTCACATAGATAGGTATGTATTTCAAATCTTGGAGTAGAGGGATCTTGACAAAAATATTTTTAAGTTCAACAACAAATTCAAATTTAGGGGGAGTGATCAATTTGTCTATTTGTAGTCTTTATGGAAATGGAGGTTAGTTGGATTGTGGTGTTTGTACTTCCTGAATGTTTAGTTTCAATCCTGAACGATGTTAATTATGAAGTGGTGTGTGTTTTTTAGTATCTGTTACAGGTTGAGTAGGAAGTTCTTCCTCCATATTTTCTTGAATAATTACTAAAGAATTTTTATTAAGAACCTTCTGAGACCTTAAGAAATTTCCTTCAGCAGTGTAGGTGAAATACAATAGGCAAGGAAAGTTGGAAAAGGTTGCAGTTAAACATTGTAAGTTGTCTCTATTTCTTTATTATTTTTATTATTTTTTTTTTTAAGTAAAAAAGGCAGTACCTGTTATATTGCTATGATCAAAATACAAAAAATAAGACTGTAAGTGAGGCCAGTTGTCCCGCCTGAGAAGGAAACCGGGACAGCTGGGCATCCATGTCCATGTGTCACACTGCATGCATAGGTGGAAAAATTTATAGAGTTGACGGTGCGACGTCCTGCCCGAAGGAAACCAGGACTGATAGTCACAGCATGAAAGCTGGTTATTCTAACTAGAACTAGGACAGCATAATAACTAACTAACACAAGGCAGACAGTATAACCACAACACCAAAACCAGAGTCGAGTTTTAAACATGAGGGAACCTCTGAGCCGAGCAGCTTGTCCTAGACCTCGGAGTGCCTCCATCTCGCAGGGAACGTGTAGGTGCACGCATAGGTCGGACATTGCTTTTTTGAAAATGCTCTGGAGTGAGCCACAAAGAACATGTCCAGTCGCTGATCTATTTGTGCCAGGCGGAAGATTTGATCATCCAATTTTTTTCTGATTTCGAAAATGAGATTGAGGTATCCCTAATCGACAGCAGGTGTCTGCTCCAGGCGGTGGCTGGCTGTGCAATCCTTGCTGGTGTCTGCATCCTCCTCCCGTGTCCTGTGTCGTTGGCGCTCTTGCCCTGTATCCTCCGCCTCCTTGGTGGGCTCGGGAGGGGCCTCCTCTACCACGTAGCAGGGGGTGTAAGGCCTCTCAGTGGTGACTGTGGAGGGGTCGGGCCCCTTGCTTGCAGGTTGATGAATGTCATGGGAGCCAAAGCTTGTGCTCGGGTTCCAGTTCTCCGGAACCATGAACAGGGCATGCCCGAAAGGGCTTGGCGGACCGCTTTCTGGTATGACCTCTTCCACGTACGTCATTGAAGGCGTTCGTGGTTTGGTATTCATTCGCCGAGTTGCTATCGCCATAGCTCTCTCAAATTTTTTCTTTTGTTTGCGCCGAGGCTCCGTCGCATACCAGGCCGCCCCTCGTCGCGGTCGCCCACGAAGTCGAGGCATGACGGGAACCCTATGCAAAATCTTGATGCTGGCTGTGTCTGTGAGATTGCTGCAGAGGAGAGGCGGGGTTGCCGAGTGCGGCCACTGCACCAAAGAAGCTGGGAAGAGGCCACCGCAGCTCTGGTTCGCTTGTGAAACGTAGGCTACCCGGAGCAATTTTCTGCTTGAAGTCGTGACCCGAACAATGAACGTCGCTATCAACACAATTGTCATATCCCCAGCATTAAATCTCGCCATTAAACTTTGTTGGGTAGTTATCTGGTGAGGGGTACCTTATGCTCGAGCGAGGGGCCTTCTCGAGGGATATCTCCTGCTCGGATGCATGTGGATTAATGGCCTAGGTGATACGAGCCAGTGGATGCATTAACGCTGCATCTTGGCTCGTTCCCACATGGCTCTATCGCGCCACCTGTCACCCCATCCGGGGTTTATTATTTTTAGTATTGGTAATAGGTTGAGCATGGATTTTTGTGGGACATGGTGGATTTGAAGGATTCAAAGGGGTGGGTAATTGGAGTTGATGTGGTTGATTTATTTGTTGTGGGGAAGGTTGTGGAAGAAATGAGGGAAATGTTTTCACTGTAGTATAAGGAAAGGTTTCCATTCTCTCATAAGATGGGCTATGCCAACCTTGTTTCCAAGGTTTGAGAGGGGATGGTTGAGGTTTCCAAGGCTTCCATGGGGGTGAAGCATTCCACATTTGATTATGAAAATAAGGAAATTGTGGGGCATATTTTTGAGTTGTACTTGTGGTCTGTGGTTTCCATGGTCATTGAGGTGTGATTACATATAGTGAGCTTATGGCTTCTTTCCTCCTTTATATACTACTTTCAAGCCTAGTAGGGAGGAGCAGTCTTTTGTAGGCTGACCCAGATCACAAATGCTACAAATCACGATACTATCTAGTGGGAATTCTCTTGGAGGATGTTTTTCTTTACACTTTGGGAAGAATACAGTGAGGGATTTCTCCACTACTTCCTTCCTTTTAACATGTAAAATATCAAGATGAGAACTTAATTAACTAGTGATATCGAGTTTTAAAATTTCAAATAAGTTACCAATATCACCCTTTGTGACTCTTTCCCTTGCAATAGATTTCACAATTTGGGAAGACGTGTATTTGATATTTCTTATAGTATTTTCATTTCCTCTTGAATATATTCTGCGTAATTCACATATATCAACAAACTTCATATGATGGATGTCCCCTGATTGCATCAATTTCAAGACTTCCAGAGTTCCTATAAGTAGGATTGTCCTCTGGGTATCCTTACTTATCTGCCCTTGTTTTGACCTCTGAATATTATATTTGAAGGGATATACATAGGATTCCAAACTCTCATATTATTTTTTCTTCATCCAAAAGATTTCCTCCCTAATATCTATGGCCTTATAACATTCCTAATACTTTTTCAAAAACACCTTTTGCATGTCTTCCCAGGTTTGAATATTGTTTCCCCCGAGGCCCATAAACCATCAGAGTGTTTCTCCTTTTAAAGTAGTTGGGAACAATTTCAACTTCTAGTTGTTATAAGTATAATGATAGCTCCTACATAGCACATCAAACTCAAACAAGAATGTATCCATATCTTCATTTTCTAGACCATGGAAGTTTGGTAAAGAAAAGAAGGGAATATTTTTCATGCGTGGAATTCCACCAAGTTCTTGAATGAGTAATTCAAAGCTGAATGGTTCTTTATGAGTGGAACCGGTTCCTTCTTCATCTTCCATCTCTCCTTTTCCAAATAAACTAGCCATCATCTTTGGTTCAATAATCACCCCAAACTCTTCTTCTGGTTTCCCTCCTCAAACAATACTTGATTCTACTATAAGACCTATTGGAGGATTTAGAGGCTCCACGATTGCAACTACATCCCTTATAGATGAAGTTACTTCTATTGAAGAATATATGCTTCCAGGGTTTATGTAACACACCCAACCCCTAAATACCCTTTCTAGGGATGGGGAATCAAATTTGTGTTCTTCCTAACTATCTCAAATCTTAATTCTGAGACCTTCCCTGGTTACTGCTCACCATGAGATTTCTAACAGTCGCCACCGCACTAAAATCTGAGCTTGGTCCTGTAAGTTATGGCCTCCCAAAGTTACTCAGGGCATTAATAGTTGGGGTCTTCAGTGTTCAAAACTGAACATACCTTTTTCCTAGTCCCCGAAGTCCCAATATATCTCCATGTGGCCTTAGCCATTTGGCAATCGACGTTCGACGTTTTACACTAAACATATATTCCTTTCATCATTCGACGGTTGACAATCAACAGTCAACATCCTACTTTTTCGGTGTTTCGACGATCGTCATTGAACGTTCGATGTTGACGATCGACGATCTTCGTAGAGCATTCCTTTTTACCATACTATGCCCAAACTCTTGAAATTTATCCATGTGGACTTGGCCCTTCGACATTCATCATTTTATGTTAGACGTTCTTAAAATGTAACATGCCCCAAAAATACCAAACTCGCGAAGTTATCCAAACTCCTGAAGTCATGTATACATCACTAGCCACGTTGGTCAAGCGAGCGTGAACCAGTTTCTGACATTCGACGACGGTCGAGGGGTGACATGTGTGATCAATAGGGGGTGACACGTGTCATTCTCTAATAAACACAAGGGATGGATGAAGAGAAAAAATATGGGTGACACGTGGCACCTTGGTTGTGGGTCCATGTCACCCAGGATGACGTCAGTGGCTACATCACCCTTATCACACAGTTGATATTTATCCACTCGGATCCGTAGATCCATGGTCCTAGTTACTTCATGGCTCTGGGCTTCAGGGCTTACCGACTCCTCTCGGTGTAAAGCCACCAAAGAGCTAAGTCCCTATACTCTTGGATATGGTACCACGCGTCCTCTTCCTATCAACAACCGAGATTTATTTTGGCATTTGTGACAGTGACGATTTTCACATCGTGAAAACCATTTGCTAAATTCATCTGGATTACGAAGTATCCACACCACAGGATCACTTTCCACATACTCGTTCATCCAACGGTCCTCGTTACTTTGACAGTTCTGCATTCGGGAGTTTGGCATGTATCTCCCAACTTTCCTTTTGGACCACGTCAGATCACTTGCCATGCGTACCTAGCATCTACGACCAGCATTTACTCTAGCTTTCAAATATTTGGGGAAACTTGAACATCCCTATATCACTGAATACCCAGACTCCTAGATGATCGTTGATCCGTGGACATGTGTCCCTCCCTTTTCAACGGTCTAGATTTACTCCATGACTCTGACATTTGGGAGTTTCAGTGCTAGACCACTACTATTCTCTCGAAGTAGCACTTCGTCGAAGAAATTAATGCTTCCCTTCCTATGTATTATCTAACAGTTGAGAGAGATCCATATTGAATCCCTATATCGATGACCCTCGTCGATTCACGACTTCGACCTTTGTGTATTTTTTAGGATTGTGTAGTCACTAGTCCCGAAGTCGGAAGGGATAGCCCCTTTTGGACTAGCGCAACATTCCCAGACCTTGGTCACATGGGTCTCTTGGATAATATTATGGTCTATGCACAAATAATTTTACAACAAAGAGGTTAAGGACAAGGGAATGATCCCTCGATTAGATGGGTGGTTAGTCTGAAGGGAGACACTCTTCACCCACAGAGAGGAAATTGACATTCCCACTAAGGAAAAATTCAATGGATTTGCAGGACTTAGACATTTCAGTCGATTCTACTCCGAACCTCCTATGGATTCCCATCCCATGACTCTCTGGTATCTAGTCGAAGAAATTCAAAGATTATATAGATATAAAAATATACATAAAACAAGAATAATTTCTAATAACTGTTCAAATACTGAAAGACTTAATCATAAACATGGACCTTTCATTATCACATCCAATATATTATACATAGTTTGAAAATACTTATCAGAACTGGAAAATGTGAAGTAATTATTGAAAGGGTTTCTCGTTTCCTCCCAACCATAGGCACAGTCACTCTTGATAGATTTACCACTAGCCACCCCGGCGCTAGACCATGATTCTCTGAGAGAGATTATTTCTCCTTTCTCCACAACAGTCAGGGACGAAGGTTACTCTCCTCCTCCCAGAGGAAATTGGAAATTGGTTTTCTCTATTCCAATAAATGAGGTCTGCATAAGTACTTACTCAATCTCTCGTAAGCCTTATTTATCAGCTTGTAGCCAAACCCTTCCCATGGCTTCCTTAAAAAAAAAACAAGCTTACGTCTCATCTTTTTATCTCAACTCTAGAGTCGAAGTATGCTTCTCTTCTCTTCTCGGGAGAGTTTTTTCTCTACTTTTCTACCTCATAGACCTGTCTCTATTCCCCGAATTACCTCATCTCTTGCCTTCCTTATCAAGGTTGTGTGGGTCTGAATCCCAATTCGTGGTCAGACCTGGAAGACTTACATAAGGGTACCCTTTCCCATCTCCTCATTAACTCTATAGGATGGCCTTTCAACTACCATCCTGACCAGTAATTCATTTTTGGGTTAGATGACTATTGAGAAATTACACCCAGTAGGTATTGGTCTAGTGAGGGTCATCTCAACCAATCTTGGTTTCCCCTCACCATCTCTCTCATAGAATCCATGGTCTATCTTGGAAAAATTCCCCCCTTTCAAAAGTTGTGCAACACATATTCAATTTCTATTAATAACAAAAAAATCATGCATTGACCCTTTATTAAAAGGTTCATTAAATCAAACATGCACACATATTTAGTCTTCCATAGTATCTTGGCCAATTATAGTTATATTTACAAGCTGGGAGAAACAGGGGTATTACAATCACATCCCCATTAAAGGAACATTTACCTCAATGTTCTATCTACCGATGTGCTCTATATGTACAGAAGTAAACAAAAATAGATATTCCTATCTCATGGCTTCCTCCATTTCCCATGTAGCCTCATCTGGGCCAAAGTGTTTCCACTGCACCTTGACCTATGCAATGGTTATGTTCTTGAGTGGGGTTTCCTTCCTGTCTATTATGCATTAGGGTTTTGGAAGTAACTCTCCCTTGGGTTCCACCTGAATCACATACCAATCAATAATATGATTAGAATCATGTACATACTTATTTAATAAGGAAACATGGAAAACATTATGTGCTTTCATTGTGGGAGGGAGTGTTGGTTGATAGGATATTGGCCCTACTCTATCCAAGAATTCAAAAGGTCAACAATACTAAGGTGACAACTTGGCACAAGATCCCATCCTCAAAGAGATTTTCTTGGGTCTAACTTGAAGATACACATGATCCCTTGCTTTGAACTCTCTAGGAGTCCTTTTCAGGTTTGCATATCTCTTTTTTTCTATCCTGAGATGTCTTCATATTTTTCCTGATATGAATCACTTGTTGTTCCATTTCCTTTAGCATATATGGCCCAATTGTAACTCTGTCCACTGGGTTGTTCCAGCTGATTGCAATGTTGCATTGTCTTCCATAGAGGGCTTCAAAAGAGCTCATTTTTAATGACTCTTGATAGCCATTTTTGTAAGCAAATTATACCAGTGGTAGGTAGTCCTCCCACTTCTTGGGTTGATGCATTACATGCATCCTCAACATGTCTTATAACACTTGTTTTACCCTCTCTGTCTTCCCACCAGTTTGAGGGTGACAGGATGTACTAAAGAGTAATTTTGTTTCGAAACCAACAAACAGATATTTCCAAAAGTTCGAAGTCAACTTTGTATCTCTGTTGAATATAATTTTTTTAGGCATGCAATGCAATCTGAATATCTCTTTCATGAAGATGTTGGCGATATCTATTTCCTTGCAATTTGACTTGATGGGTATGTGTAAATGTTTTGAACCTACACATAATAGATCTAGCTAGAAAATACTACACACATTTGCAAAGAGAAATTGAGAAAGAAGAAGCAAGAGAGAAAGAATGGAAGAATTCTCATTAACTGTATTCCAGACTCAAAGAGTGAATAATTTACAATAGATATAGGATACATGAGTAACTAATGAGCCACAATAGTGGTCTAGATTGATCTGAACACACACCAATAGTTACAAGAGTAAACTTCCACCTAGTCTAGTCTCTCAGGCAGTTACGAGAGTGAACTGCAACCTATCTAAGTTAACTAGTCAATTAGTCTTCAGTTAACTGAATGAACAAAGATTAATGAGTTGGTGATGATCCTAATGTTGCATGGTGACAAAACCAATGCAACATCTAAACTCAACTCAACTAGTCAAACTGAAGTGTCAACTGAAAGAGAATATTCTCCCCTAAAATATAGGAGACTGGATCATGACTAATTATGACTAATAAACAAGGAATAACCTTAGAAAAATTAAATCCTAGGTGTGTGTGAAGTAACTCCAATACCCCCCTTGAACATCACTATGGTGAAAATAAAGAATGAGTCCCGGCTACGAGGCCATGTTAGGTACCCAAATACAAAAGATACACCGAACTAAACAAGGAAAGAGGGAAAACCTCATGGGAACAAATCCCCCCCTCAAATTACAATGCATAAAATAAAAAATGATAGGGAACAAAAGGGAGTTGCTAAGCAACCATGTCCTTCACTCCAAGAAGACCTCGCAACTGTGCAAGTTTGTTCTCTTTGAAGATTTTGTTAAAGATGTAGATGTCTGCACGGATCTGATGAAGTATATGCATCATTTATATTTCCACACATATCCACTTTATCTTCTTGTAATGAATAATATCCAATTAAAGTTTGTATGAAACTTTGAAAACCGCACGATCGTTTCCAGAAATACGCTGAAATTTTGTTGATTTGAAACGATCATAACTTTAGTTCCTGGACTCCGTTTTGGACGATTTTTTTTTTGAAATTAGATATTTTCCCGAGAGGAATTCAAATATACAATTTTTTTCTACAACTTGTGATCATAAAATATTATAATGACGTCTAATGTGCGCGGCTCCCTTTTTGTCTCCTGAGATGCATGCATGGTGCATGCAAAAGTGTCTGCATGTGACTCCTAAGATGCATGCCATATATATTCCACATGAATTTGAGAAAACAAATATGAAATGGAGTAGACATTATCTTCACTTAATGGAATACAAATTTCTATAGACACTTGTGTAGAAGACTCTTCAGAATAAGAGGTTTGATCTTCTGACGGTTTCTCTTCTGGCTCTATCTATTCGACCTCCTGCATGGAATATTCACAATATTATTTATTCCCAAATACAACCTTCAATATGGTCCATAATTCATTTGGATTTAATTCTTGTGATTCTTTATATACTTGATGGAAAAGTTTGAGAGAAACAAACATGCCGATACTTTCTATGGCGATATCTTGTATATTGAGAAAGTCATTTTTCTCATCGACAGAATTAGGCTCTACTTCCATTGCCATGTTTATTTGGTATAAGTCTCTGCATCTAATATGAAGCAGAATTTTTGGCTTCCATTCCAAATAGTTATGAGCGTGAGAAGTATTTCCGGCTAATAATCCATCTTTTTGTTGTCTTCAATCTTTTGTACCTGCAAAAAAATGATTTGGTGTAGTTTTTTTTCTTAGCAGTCTGTTGGCTCTAATACCATGTAAATGTTTTGAACCTGCACATAATAGATCTAGGTAGAAAATACTACACACATTTGCAGGGAGAAATTGAGAAAGAAGAAGCAAGAGAGAAAGAATGGAAGAATTCTCATTAACTGTATTCCACACTCAAAGAGTGAATAATTTACAATAGATATAGAATACATGAGTAACTAAT
>JZKD02S0286667.1:194661-206613 GCA_000966675.3 Picea glauca | reverse complement strand
AGAATATTCTCCAGGTGGAATATTCTCCCCTAAAATATAGGAAACTGGATAATGACTAATTATGACTAATAAACAAGGAATAAACTTAGGAAAAATAAATCCTAGGTGTGTGTGACGTAACTCCAACAGTATGAAGTGAGCAACCTTGCTCAGTTTGTCCACAAATACCATGATGGCATCGTTCTATTTGGTTGATCTTGGTAATCCTATGATGAAATCCATGGAGATGTTTCCCATTTCCATTCGAGAATTGGTAGGGGTTGTGACAGCCCTACTGGGTGTCGGTGATTTTCCTTGACTTTCTGACAATATAGACACTTAGCTAAGTAATCATCTATGTCCTTTTTTATTTTGGGCCAATAAAATAGTTTCCTAGTGGTCGTGATCATTTTTTGATAACCAAGATGACCAATATATGGTCTTTTGTGTAGTTCATCCATTATGAACCTCTTCAAGTTGTCACAAATTGGGACATATAATATTCCCTTGTAAGACAACATACTATCATTAAGCATCTGATAACCTTCATACTTCATCCCTATGGGCTCTTTCTTTAGGTATGATGTCACGATTTTTAAAAATGCATATGTTTCTTGTGCAGTTTTGACCCTCTCTTTTATGTCTGATTCACTGACGCTTACAGTTGCCAAGTGAACTAATTTCATACTTATACTAAGGGAATCAACCACCCTATTCTCCTCTCCTTTGATATGTTTTATTTCAAAATCAAACTCACTAAGTAGAGCCATCCACTTAGCCTGTCTCACCTTGAGTTTTGGTTGGTCAAACAAATACCTCAACCCACTATGGTCTGTCATAAGTACAAATATTTTACCTAAGAGGTAATGCCTCCACATTTTCAAAGCATGCATTATGGCACCCAATTCCATATCATGGGTCACATAATTGACTTCATCCTCATTCAATTTTTTGTATTCGTAGCAAATCACATGTCCTTCTTGCATAAGGACTCCTCAGAGCCCTTCCTTGTAGGAATCTATACACACAAGTAAGTCTTTGTTTCAATATGAAATCTTCAGTACATGCACATTGGTGAGAAGGTATTTCAGATCCTAAAATATTTCCTCACATTCTGATATCCAAATGAATTTAACCCTATTTTTCTGAAGGGAGGTGATTGAGAAACCAATATTGGAGAATCCTTTTATGAATCTCCTATAGTATCCTTCCAGGCCCATAAAGGATCTAATATTAGATACATCCTTTGGGGTAGGCCAATCCATGATGGCTTTAATCTTGTCTAGATCAACTTCCAATCATTCCTCATAAATAACATGGCCTAAGTAATGGATTTTTTTATGGAAAAAGAAACACTTACTAAGCTTAGCATAGAGTTGATGATCTCTTAGAAATTGGAGTACTAGCTTGAGATGTTCTTCATGCTCTTCCCTATTATTGGAATAGATTAGGATATAATCAATGAAAACCAACACAAACCTATCAAATAACTTTATGAATATGTTATTCATTAAGCACATGAAGGTGGTTGGTGCATTGGTAATCCCAAACAACACGAGCACAAATTCATAGTGATCATACCTTGTCTTAAAGGTTTTCATGTGGATGTCTTCATCTTTAATTCATACCTGATGGTATATAAACCTCAAGTCAATCTTGGAGAAGATTGTATCACCCCTTAATTGGTCAAAAAAGTCATCGATCCTTGGCAAGGGATACTTATTCTTGATGGGCATCTTATTGATTTGTCTATAATATATGCATAATATGAGTGTGTCATCTTTATTTTTCACAAACAAGGCTGGTGCTCCCCTTGCTGACACACTAGGATGAATATAGCCTTTGTCCCACATCTCCTTCAACTATAGTTTGAGATCAACTAGCTCTGGTGTACTCATTCTATAGGGTGTTCTAGACATTGGAACTACTCCTGGTACAAGTTCTATTGAAAATTCAATATCCCTTCTTGGAGGTAGACCTGGTACCTCTTCTGAGAATACATCTTTATATTCTCTTAATATGGGATGGTTCTCTAGGATGGGTTTGTTATTCTCAACAGATTTTAGTATTTGTATTGCATACAAGGGACATCCCTTTATGCAATAATTCTTCACTTGGAGGGATGATATTTGTCTCACTGAGATAGGATTTTGAATCCTTTGTAGGGTTACCCTTCTTCCCTCTTCATTTTCACACTCCAAAGTTTTACTGTAATAATCCAACATGGATTTGTGGGAAGCTAACTGGTCCATTCCAATCAACAATTCATAAGATCCTAGAGGTAGTGTGTTTAGGTTTTCTTGGGTGGGAAACCCACCCATGACAAATTGGCATGTTGGTATGACCTCTGTTACTTTTGTTTTGGTTCCAATGGCTAGTTGTACCAACCATTATTTAACATGTTTAACTTGTTGCAATTTACATTTCTCAACAGTTTGAGGGGAAACATAACTCAAATTAGAACCAAGTTCAATCAAAATGGAAACAGGATGGTTGGAAATCATACCATCCATCTCCAACACTGAATCTTGGTGGTCATCTTGTTTATTATCCAAGGATTCATAAATTTGTTTTAGGCTCCTAACCACATCATTGAATGTGGTATCCTCTTCGATGTTGTAGACCCTACCATTGTTTTGTTTCCTATGCAGACATTCCCTCAGTATATGTTCCTCTCCACAACCCCAACATTTCAAGGGTTCTCTCTTCACATTATCAGTGTTACTTGGAGTTGCTCTGAATGGTTTATTTCTAATCCTGGATGGAAAATTTTGTTGATACACACTTCTGGTAGGAAGGCTCATCCTCGATATCTTACCAAGGTTCTTAAATCTCAAGGGTTTAAACCCCTCCTTCTTTAATTTTGAATTTTTTTTCTTCTTCCAGTATTCATGGGGTTCTGTCTTACTCTTGAATTGCTCATAGAAATACCTTTGTTTTTGAATAGTATCTTCTAAGGTATTTGTCTCATCAAACTCAATTATGTCTCGGTACGACTGAGGCATTACACTAATGAATCATTGCATCTTTACCTTTTCATCCTTTATGTAGGGCACATACCTCATCAACTCCAGAAATTTGTTGATATACTCATCTATGGTGAGTTGTCCCAACTTGAGTTCATAGACTCCTTGGTCTTTCAATCAAAGTAATTTTCTAATAGGTATTTCTTATTGAAGTTTTTCTCAAATTGTTTTCATGACAAATCCTTCTCATGGACTCCTTTTACATTCCTAAGGTCTTCCCATGAAATGGAATCTTTCTCATTCAAATTGAAAATGACTATTCGAGCCTTTAAGTTTTGAGAGTTTTCATGGACTCTGAAGTACTTATTTAGGTCAAGTAGCCAAACTTATGCTTCTCCCCCTTTCTTAATATATCCATCGAAGGTGGGTGGTTTTTATTTATTGAATTCTTCAGGGTCACGACTCTTTGGATGTTTCCTCTTCTTTCCTCTCATTTGAGAATGGGAACTAGTTTTTCCACTATAATATTCCTTAGAGTTGTCAGTGTCCTCACCAGAGGAATATTCCATTGAATTTATATTTGGTCCATGTTAGGCCTTCTTTGAGGTGATCCTTCTAGTGTGGCCACTTTCAGGACCATGCTTATGTATCTTAGGTGGACTTGGAGTTTTCTTAGTATGATTCTTGTCCACATGACTGGTAGTTGGACCATGTTGTAGTTCCCATTGTATATATGATAGACTTTGTAGTAGGAATGCATTAATTTCAGTCTTATTTTCCTTCTCCTTTATCATCCTTTCATTGTCAGCCTTATAAATTTGTAATTCTACCGTAAGGATTCTTACAGTTTCGACCAAATTTGGACCAAATTTGGAGGGGTTTCCACCACCCTCCTTTCATCGGATTCTTCCTCTCTATTGTGGGAGATCTCTCCCAACTCTTGATGTGTCACCATCCTTTACGTTGTATTTCCCCTATTGTTCACTGACTACTTGAGTGTTGATAGAAAATTTTATGTTAGTTATTAATCTACCAATTTATGAACAACATACATCATTGCAAAGTGAAGTCAACTTCTTTATTTGGAAACATTAGAAACCTATAGTGCATACCTCTAAAACATCTATCAACAGTAGAAGGTTTTGTTCCTCTCTTCAATAGAGGTTCATACAAGTTTCTTATAGAGGGGGTAAGGTAGGGTGTTACCCCATAATTTATCTAGTAATTTTTTTATGTGGCTTGTACATGAGCCCAAGAAGGCCAAGTGTTGTTGCCATTCTTTGATACCAATTTGTAACACAAACAACCCCTAAATACCTTTTCTAGGGATGGGGCATCAAATTTTTTTCTTCCTGACTATCTCAAATCCTAATTTTGAGACCTTCGTTGGTTACTGCTCACCATGAGATTTCTAATGGTCACCACCGCACTAAAATCTGAGCTTGGGATTGTAAGTTATGGCCTCCTAATGTTACCTTTGGTATTTCTAGTTGGGGTCTTCAACGTTCGACGTTGAACATAAATTTTTCCAAATCCCTGAAGTCTCTATATCTCACCACGTGGCCTTAGACATTCGACGATTGACATTTTACAATGAACATCCTTTTCTTTTAGTGTTCGGTGGTCAAAAATCAGTGATCAATGTCCTACTTTTTTTGTGTTTCGAAGGTCCACAATCATCGTTGAATGTTCGGTGATCGACAATCTATGTAGAGCATTCCTTTTTACCATAGTATGCCCAAACTCCAAAAATTTCACCACTTCGCCTTAGCCCTTCAACGTTCGACATTCTGCATTTTATGTTGGAAATTCCTAAAATGTAACATGCCCGAAAACTCTGGAGCTCCTGAATTTATCCAAACTCTTGGAGTCTCTTATACGTCACCAACTACATTGGTCAAGCGAGCATGAACCAGGAACTAACACACAAAAAGGGTTGAGGGGTGACATGTGTCCTCATTATGGGGTGGGACGTGTCATGCTCTAATAGGAACAAGGGATGGATGAAGAAACCAAATATTGGTGACATGTGGCACCTTGGTTGTGGGTCCACGTCACCCAAGATGACGTTAGTGGCCACATCATCCCCATCACATGGTTGATATTTATCCACGTGGATCTGTAGATCCAAAATCCTCACTACTTCACAACTTTGGGCTTCGGGACTTACCAAATCCTTTCGATGTAAATCCCCCAAAGAGATATGTCCCCAGACTCTCAGATCTGGCACCACTCGTCCTCTTCCTATCAACGGCCAAGATTTATTTCAGTGTTTGCAACTTTGACAATTTTCACACCTTGAAAACCCTTGGCCAAATTCCTCTAGAGTATGAATCCTCTAGACCATGGGATTGCTTTCCACGTACCCATTCATCCAATGGTGCTCATCACTTCAGTAGTTTGGCATTCAGGAGTTTGGTGTGTATCTCCCAGCTTTCCTTCCTGACCACTCTGGATCGCTTGACACACATACCTAACATCTATGGCCAGGATTTAATCTTGCTTACAGAGCTACAAACAAACTCGCACGTCCATATGTCACCGAATACATGGAATCTCAAATGATCGTTGATTTGTGGATACATGTCCCTCTCTTTTCAATGGTCCATATTTACTCTGTGACTTTGACATTAAGGAATTTTGGTGCTAAAACACTCCTATTATCCCAAAGTAGCACTTAGCCGAAGAACTTAACACTTCCCTTCCTTCATTTGATCTAATGGCTAAGAGAGATCCATAGTGAATACTCAGATCGATGGCCCTCATCGATTCGCGACCTAGGCCTTCGACCAGTTTCGAGGATTGTCGAGTCACCAGTCCCAAAGTCACCAGTCCCAATTTGTGGTCAGGTCTGGAATACTTATAGATGGGTACCCTTCCCCATATCCTCATTAAATCTTGAGGATGGCCTTCCAACTATCAGCCTGAATGGTAATTCATTTCTGGGTCAGAGGAATGTTGAGAAATTACACCCAGTAGGTACTAGTTTGGTGAGGGTCATCTTAGCCATTATTGGTTTTCCCTCACCATATCTCTCATAGAATTCATGGTCTATCTTGGAAAACTTCCCCCCTTTCATCAATTGTGCAACACATATTCAATTTCTATTAATAATAGAAAATTCATACATTTACCCTTTATACAAAGGTTCATTAAATAAAACATTCACACATATTTATTCCTCCATAGTCTCTTGGCTAGTTATAGTTATATTTACAAATTGGGGGAAACATGGGTATCATAGTTTACCCAAGGAGTCTTCTTACAGTTGTACCTACAAAAACGTTCTTTATTCGCTTCCATGTCAAAAAGTTAGAAGATGTGGAAGTACTTGTAGCTCTATTAAAATCATATTTTGGAACTTCTTTATTACCGATAATGAATCTACCCTTACTATCCCTTTCTCTATTCATACAATTCTACCAAACCACGCAATGATATTACTTCCTAAAAAATAAAATGTCATCAAACCAATTTTTCCTTCCTACTTTACCAACTCAATTTCGACCTTATGCAAACCAAAATAAATCTAATTTCTAAACAACAAAAGAGGAAACCATACCAAGGTTTCACTTCTTGGATTACTCCTTCAACACCTCCTCAACAATGATGCCAAAAATGTTTCTTGGAATATACATTCATAATTACGATACATTCTATTGTCAAACCGATTTTGTAATCTTATGAGGTGAAAAGGAACATATATGCAGAGATAAAACCCCAAAGTGATTAAGATCACCAATCAACACACAATAATTAAAAGAAACTCATGAACATAAAACAATAATTGAATCTGATATGTCATTCAAGGCTCATTAAATCCATTGTGAGCTCCTAAGGTTGAAATGTAGGTCAATCATATGTAATTGGATTATGAGTGACAATACTCTAAGAGTCTCACCTTTAATAGATATAATCGTAAAGTAAATCTAACGGTAACAAACATTCTCTGATCATAAATACTTCAGAGCAATACATGTTCAACTTCGAACTATTTAGTAGAACCCCAGGTTAGATCACATGGCCAATGATACTCTGCAAGTATCTTTGGTATTTGATATTGGTTCAACAACAGGGATGATTTTAAGGATGGATATTTATTTTAAAATTTAGAAACCTTGGCGAATCTTACTAATCCTTCATATGCAAACTATAACATTTTTGGCGATATTTTTTTAAAAATATTCAAATTTCTAAGAATTTTATGTAGTTTGTAAAAATATTTAGCAATTTTTAAGGTAAAATGATTTTATCCTATAGAATTTGGGCGAATCATTTTTTGGGAAAAACCTTGGAAGATTATCCCATGAGTGAAATTTAGCCCCTAAAATCATCCATGTTCAACAATGCAAGGACTAAAACCTATTTAATTTATCCCATTGATTCAAGTATGAGTCCTATGCTACTTAAAATGAGATCACTTAAACAAATTCCCCATGAATCAAATCCTCAAGCACTACAATAATTATAAATGTTGCAAGAATTATAAACACTACAAGAATCTCAAATTCCAGAAGCTGCAGAAAGTGTAAACTACAGAAAAAAAAACGTTGCAAGGACCCAATGTATATCATATCACATGATATTATTAACAGAAGAAACTAATAGGTTTAATCATACACATGCACATAAAATAACACATATATCAATTGATAACCACACATAAAAATGGAAATGTTTTTGAGATGAAGGGGGCCCTACCTTCTCTTAGAAACACAAATGTAATTCTACAAGAGACTCAAACTCACAATAGATAGAAAAACATAAGAAATTGACCTTTGATTAATCTGAAAAAAGGTACATCGATCTATGAGATTCTACTTCTTGATCTCTTGTGAACCCCCTTTCCTATGATATGTCCACACTTATAAAAATTACATTTGATCAACCACATGAAAATATGTTGTAGAACTATTCACATATATCTTGTTATGATATTACATCATGAGAACTGATTTGGATATATTCGAACAAGCAGTTGCAGTCAAACCATAATAGAAACAAAATGGTGTATCACATCAATCGATTTCATGACCAGAGGCATGAAATCACTCCCAATAATATTTCCTGTTACAGAGTGACTTTGACTAGATCTATTCTTGGACCAACAATTAATCAAATGGTTTGGTCTATGTGGAATAGAGCATATCATTTTCTCGCCATATCCACATTCCCTTTTATTCCTTGAGGTTTGGAGGTAGTTGAATCAATAAAGGAGATACAAGACCATGGTTGCTACAAGAAGGTTCGATCCAATAACTTCGTAGACCATGACAATTTAACATTCGATTTACTCAAAATAAATGAATAAACTATGACTATGGGCATGAGTTTTACCTTTATGTTTGAAATACCCTTTTTTATAAAAATCATTAGATAATAGGTTTATATGAGGCAATAGGTTGAAGTATTATGGGAAAATTTGTCAAAAATAGGGTCCTCATATAGTCTCAATGGTGTCAAAATGTGGACTCCACAAGGTTGTCCATAGAGAAACCTATTGTTCAGCCTGAATTCAACTTGGACATAGAACTAAGAAATGTTTGTGGGGAAAATCCCTTATTACAAGAAATAGAAGATGTACATATTTATGAAAAAACTATAAGGGAATTATGTATTAAAAATCTAGGAAGAAAAAGAAAAGACCTCTCTATAATTCAAGTTATAGGTCAATTAGTTGAACTAATTTCAGGAAGAACTATAATGGAATTTTATTTTGATCCTAGAAACCATGTATTCATTTTTTACATCAATAGAGTTCCCATACAAAACACTCTAATTGACCTGGGGGTTGCGATAAACATTATGACTATTATGACTATGGAAATTTTGCAATTGGATAGTCTTCAACCTACACCCACAGTGCTTGAGCTAGCTAATATATCCTGAATTAATCCTACTATTTTTTTAGATGATGTCACTATAACCTTAGACTCGTGGGAATACCCCATGGAGTTCTTAGTTATTCAACCAACTAAGACCACAATGGATGGTCGGCCCTTGATCCTTGAGAGACCTTGGCTAGCTTCAGTTGATGCCTTGATTGGTTATACATCCGAAGAAATGACTATATCCAATGGGGAATCCATGAAGAAACTTATCCTCTATCCAAAAAAAAAATCGGTAGTAAAAAACTCCTTTTGGGTAGATGATCATTATAAATATTAAGAAATTTCACAACCCCTCGTAACCATTGAATAATCTATATATCGGATTGAAGGAACAAACATAAGATAATTTACTAAACAAATTTCTCTATACCATAGATTGTAAGCAATATCTTGAATCATTTCTCGCATGCGATCATGTTTTAGTAATGATTTTCAAGAAAATTTTGATCTAACATACTCATCATCCCTTCTTATATCATCCATTAAAGAGAATGTAGATCTTTATAGCATTTCTATTGAAATAATCCTAGGTAAAATTTTAAACATCAACTCTATGCTTGATCAAAATCAATAGGAACAGTTAATTCATGTGTTACAAGAATAGTCTATTGCATTCGCATGGGACTACAAAGACACGTGTGCAGTTCATCTTGATACATGCATACATTATATGTACAATTAGGAAAATGCTAATCCTTTTAGGAAACCACAATGTCGCATGAACCCCACTTTAAAATATATTGTAAAAGAACTGTAAAAGTTTCTAAATTCCAACTTTATATACCCAATTTTTGATAGAAAGTGGGGTTCACCACTTGTCATCATACCAAAGAAAAATGGTAAATGGAGAATCTGTGTTGAATTCTACGTGTTGAATAAAGAAACCTTAAGGGATTATTTTCCACTACCATTTATTGATAAGGTATTGGATACTCTATCAGGTAAATAGTATTGTTATTTTCTTAATGGTTTTAGCGGGTACAACCAAATTCAGATTGCACCAGAGGATCAAGAAAACACTACATTCATGTTCCCATGGAGGATATTCTCCTACAGAGTCTTTCCACTTGGTTTATGCAATGCTCCCACCATATTCCAATAGATGGTATTGGGTATCTTTTCATTTTATTGATGAATGTGTATAAATATTTATGGATGACTTTTATGTATACAATGATACTTTTAAAGAATCACTTGATAACTTTGAGAGAATTTTGATTAGGTGTCGAGAAGCTAACCTCACCTTAAGAAATGAAAATTGTAAAATTTTATCAATAGAGGATATTGTTCTTGGTCATCATATTTCCAATGTAGGTATCAAAGTAGACCCAGCTAAAATCAAGGTCATCATGCACCTTCCTTCGCCATGATCACAAAAAGAGGTAAGAATCATTTTAGGTCAGGATGGCTATTATAGAATATTTATTGAAACTTTTACTAAAATAGTTGCACCTATGTTAAAATTTCTTGTTAAAGATGTTGATTTTTCCTGGGAATCACATTGTCAAAATGCTTTAGAGGTATTGAAGGAAAAACTATCCACAACACCAATACTTAGGGGACCAAACTGGTCTGTTCCTTTTCACTTTTGTATAGATGCTTCATACACAACTCTCAAAGCTATTTTAGGGGAAAAGGAGAATCAAATACCATATGCCATGTATTTCATAAGTAAAAATATGACACCAACCAAATTCAATTATACCATCACCAAAAAATAATTCAGAGTTGTTGTGTATGTTATCAACAAATTCAGACATTACATAACAGGCTACAAATTCTTTATCCATACTGATCATTATACCATTTGTATATTAATGAATAAACCAATCACCAATGGTGGGATTACTAGATGGTTGTTGTTTTTTCAATATTTTAATATCACTATTGTAGATAGGCACGGGAAGGAGAATCTAGTTGCAAATTTCCTCTCCAGTATCTGTAATGAAAGTGAAAATAGTCATGTAGATGATATTTTTCCTTATGAACATCTATTTGAAATTTCTACTAAAGCTCCATGGTTCAAAGACATACAAAATAATTTGTCTAGAGGGAAATTGTTGCAACACCTTTATCAAGACAAAAGAAGCAAATTGTCAAGCTTAATTCTATCTATTCATGGATCAGAGAGACCTTTTCTGTATTGGACCAGACTTAATCATTATAGGATGTTTATGGGAAGACAATATGTTTGATATTTTGCAATATTTCCATGGAGAGTCACGCAGATTCCACTTTGTTGACAAAAGGAACACCTACAAAGTACTTCATCATCGATACTATTGTCCAATGCTCTTTAAATATGATGAAAATTATGTTAGAAATTGCGACAACTACCAATGAATGGGGAGACCAGTATAAGATGATGAGATTCCCTTGCAGCCATAGGTACTTATAGATCCATTTTAAAGGTGGGATCTTGACTTGATGGGACCAATCTCTCTTGCATCAAGCAAGAAAATGTATATTTTAGTTTGTACCCATTATGTGACTAAATGGGTAGAAGCAAAATCTCTTTATCAATCTAGTGAAAAATTAGTTGTATATTTTCTTTTCAAGGATATTTTTACCCGTTTTGGTGTCCCAAGAGAGATTGTGACATAACAAGGATCATATTTCATGTCAAAGTTGTTGCATTCCATTAGTTGGTAGTACCAAATAAAGCACAACAAGTCTTGTCCATACCACATGTAGGCTAATGGACAAGTAGATTCCACCAACAAAGAGTTAGAGGTCATTTTTACCAAGACCGTTGTAATGTGCCCACTTTGGGACATCATCATAGGGCAAAGATTTATGATGACTAAAGTAGCCACATGGGTGCTAGAGCGAGTACAGGGGTATTTGAGAGGCATTGTGGGGTCCATCTTGCATTGATGATCATATTACATCATTATGAGCCATTCCACACAGGTTGTCTTTCGTTTCATTGCATTCCAACGATTTCCATGATTTTGACTATTTTGAGCTATAAGTCAATGGAATTCACTGAAGAGGTCATTTTGGGGCACATTACTTGGAGGAACCTCTCAATGTAATAGCTCATTGGAATCGGGAGGAGCAACACTACAGGATGGGATGGCTAGAAGTGACTTTCAGTGGCCAGGGAAGCCACA
>JZKD02S0286667.1:165985-187059 GCA_000966675.3 Picea glauca | reverse complement strand
GGATAGAACTTTACACCATAACGATAAACCAAAATTTGGAACCATGGTCTTCATTGTTAGAACCTGGAATGATATCCTTGAGAATACTGCAAAAGGAACCTAAGTACCTTTTGCGCGAGGGGATGTCCAGAATCTGAAGATTTCGGATGCACCCACCCTGAAAGGCAATCAAGAAAGTTTCCCATTAGTATTTTTATCGAAGAGTAATAGAAATTATTATATGGAACATAAAACTAATACCGAAATAAATTAATGAAAGAAAGTTTGGATTGTACTTAACTCGGGCCTATGGAAAGGGCCACCCTTCCTCTTTGTATTGTTAAACACCATCCGAGAATCCGAAGGGGTGGAAGGAACAAGGGTCGCTTGATGGGTACCCTCGCAGTAAAAAGGGCCCATCATTAGTGTTGGAAACCAAACTTTTAGTAAACAGTCGGAAAGAAAACAATCATATAGTAACCAAACAGTATAATGAAGTATGTACAGTTGACCATAGTTTAATTTTACAAATGCTTTCTTGTTTTTAATCAGACCCTGTTGAAAAAAAAACTAAACCATGAGAGATATAAATGGGGTTCATACCGATACAACAACATAACAGAATAAGGAAACAAACACGGTAAATTTAAGGGATATTTTTACAACTTTGGAAGGGACAAATGAAATTAGTCATGCCAGGAATTTAGGATTCACGGGACCAAATATGTAATGGAGGTTTTGTCTCATGAATCCCTTAATTTTTTTATGGTACCTTTGTTTGGACATGGCAAACGTAGCAAAGACCGAATGTTACCGACATACTCAGGCAATAAGATAATTATGACTTCTGAGGGTAAGGTCTCAACAGAGAGAAAACAAAAACTGATATACTAGAGACTCCTTTAAGTTGATTACAGAGTTATCGATACATGCTCAGAGGCACGAAGACCATTCTCACACCAGTGAAAACCCAGTTTTCGACTAGGTAGGGAATTCTGTAACCATAGGGCATTTTCTCTAGTCAAACCCTCGTTTTCAATAGAAAGATTGACCAAAGTCACCGGAGGACTTTTGGGGTTCAAGGATAGAACTGGTGATGTTATATTTGAGCCATAAAATTCTGAGGAACTCGGGTAAGAAATAAGTAAAGCACAAGTGTTGAAATATACGGGGTCCTAAAACAACAATGAAAAAACATGATTGAAACCAAATAAACCCTAAGAAGGATAGCAGATGAAGTACTGTTTCCAAAACACTATACCAGATCCACGGAAGATAACCAGTCATGAAGGAATAATTTACCTTGAGACTTGTCCTAAATAAATCGGGGATTGATTAAATGATAAGAGAATTCTTACCGAGCTGGTGGTTGTATTCGGTGGGTGTTCTTCTGCCATGCCCTCTCCTACCAGAGAGAACCCAATTCTGGCAAGATACTAATCATACTGCTGGGGGAAACTGAGACACAGGGTTATCACTACAACAAAAGGGAAAAACTACATGAAGCCAAGAAGACAAGTGAAGCAATAGATTTGGAAACAATTCTCCGTAGGGTCAGTTTAATGGGTTAATGCAGTGTTGTACTTGCCCATGTGATCAGGGAAATGTGGAAATCTTTCGATTGGGTACTTTGATGCAAACATTGGCCCAAAGGATGCGAGTTACAGATGCCATGAATGTCGTTGGCAGGGATTTTATTCCATGACAATCGTATTCTCTCAACCCAAGACAACTGTAATGTCCTTTCATTTTCAGACTCTAGTTGTGTGTTAGTTCCTTCGATCTAAGTTTAGTTAGAGTTCAATGCCTCGTCTCGGACCTGTCAGCCTCGTGTTAGGGGTTGGATCGAGGGCTAGTTCTATGAAGTATGATAAGTAACCAAGAACGAGTAACAGGTTTCCATCCATCGGCTCAACTACGTTAAGTCTTAACTTTATCATGCGTACAGATATTAATTCATCCTTTAAGTATCTGTCACTTACCCCGAGGGAATTGATTGATCACTTCAAAATTTAAGGTTGTTCATACTTTGATACCCTCCCCATAGTATGCCTTACTTGCACGATCGGAAGCATGAATTATGGTGGTGTATATAAATACTACAAATAGTTTTGTTTAAGTCGGAAGTACAGACTATGGGAAGGATAGGTATAAATATATATATTTGCAAATAGTCTTTTGTTTATGAACTTAAATATATCCCTCTCCTTTGAGATTAAGTATTAGATAAAGTCCTCTAATCACCATTGATAAAGTATTTGGTAAGTGTAAATAGAGGAAATAAAGAAGTATTTATCACCTTATAGTGTAGCAAGAAATGTCTGACATGGATTGGACGTGGTAATTAAGTTAAAAAAAATAAAAAATTGTGGTAATTTTAGGGAAGCATTACAAAGGTTCTCTTAAAAGGACCATGTTGATTCAGGATCAAAGGACTAAATGACATGACAAGTTTATTAAGAAAAATTCCTTTCATCCAAGTGATTAGGCCTTATTGTATGACAACAGGTTTACAAATTTTAAAGGTAAGTTGTCAACCCGATGGTTGGGACCTTATGAAGTGGATATAGTCTATGAAAATGGTTCGGTCAAGATAAAAACCATTGATTTAGATCAAACTTCATTTGTGGTAAATGGACATTTCTTGAAGGTATATCATAAGTCCTTGTCCAAAGAGGATTTTTTCAAACATGTTCTTCATAGTTTTGAAATGCAATTGGTAAGTACAGGGAACCTTCCCCCTACTAACCCATCACTGTAAGTCGTTGTTATTTGATTCATATTTGTACATATTTGTATATATGTGAGCTGTGTGAGTTTTGGAATTGAACCAATCATGATTTTTCTTTGTAGATTATTCATCGTAAGGAGTCTCATTGAGTTTCCTGGCAGGCATTGTCCCTGGCCAAATTTTTGGAAAAGTAGTAGTTAGATCCTATCTTGCTAATAGCATGAGAGTATTTATAGGTTTGACAATTTAGTCGGATTTAAAAGGAATCCTGTGAATAGTGGAAGACTGTTTAGATTAGGAATTGTTGTAAAACTTGGAACCTAATTTTTCCTGTCTCTCATTTCCTGGATTATGTGACTATATGTGGACACTCCAACAACTTTGCCTCTTTTAAAACTTGAGGAGATGCTAGCCATAATGTAATTCCTATAAGTTTCAGTTGTGAAGACCACAAAAGATCAGGTACATTATCAAGTGCATCTGGTATTGTCTGTTCCAGTACTAAAAAAATCTATTCCGGTACCAATACGATATTGATGCCAAAGTGATATGATCTTTGTCTTGAAATTTACATTGTTTCCAATTCAGGTAATTGGAGGTATGATCCAATATTTTTCTATTCCTTGTATCAAAGAATCATTTAAGTCTTGTGTTGAATTGTTCTTCAATTTTATGTACACCTTCCTCCTACATTGTTATAGTCACCCCTAAATGTATCATCCTTGTTATCCTTTAAAGATAGATTTTCACATTCAAATCTATATGATCATAGGTGCATCTGCCTTATTACCTCATAATTTTGAAAAAGTGATTAATAATCGAAATATTCATTGAAAAGTGGTGACACCATTATGTCTAATACTAACATAGTTTATTTAAAAAGTTCTTATCCAAGTTTCTCTCTATAAGTTTCTCTTGGGAGGTATTCATGAAACACCTCATGTGGTGGACCACTCCTACAAAGACTTAATAGACTTTCATGAGAATCCTAATAGGATTAACTAGAGGGACCTCTTAGTCATTATCTGAGATGCTCTATTATGCATTGAATAGCTGAGATTTAAGACTAATGTTGATGATGTAACCCTTGGGTTGAAACAAAACAATTAATTATGCTCCTAATAAATCTAAAACAATCTCCTACCACCCGCCTTCCTTATACTCTAAGGTTTTCAATGAACAATATACATCATTCTAAATCTATTGAGTAATATAATAAAAGGAAGTATCGGGAGTACAAGTAAACTTGTTGGGGTACTAAACATGCCTGCTGGTAGTGGGGCCATGCATGTATTACCAGGTAAACCCGTCAAGGTAATTGTTATGAAATAATTCCCCTGCAGACAGGTGAATCTTCCCTTGGAGTAAAAACCCCTATACCAAGACAGAAAAATACCATTGGACACTACCATTCCTATAGATTAATATTATCCATCTAAAAGGAGAGAATGAGGGATAGTATGATGTACCTCACTTTCAAATTTTGTCAAAGATTCCCCAATCCATGAGTTCCAAACATTACCTACAATGGAAAACATAACACAAGCAACTATCTCCTACTCTAATGGATTAGACAAAATCAATCTATCTATGAAATATTAAAACAAGAATATACAAATACATGTAAACACATACTAGAAGGAAATAGGCCAATTATATTGATGAGAAATTTAAAAAGGAAACTTAAAATCTTTAGATGATGTTGTAGGAGCCTTTCCAAGTCCTCCTTGTCCAACCCATGCTCAAAATATCTATGATTAGAATAACAATGCTTTGCTGATTATTTTTCTCCCCCTCTTTACCATGAGAATTCCTCCATTTATAGGCTTTGAGAGGCTTAACCACCTTGGTTATATTTGGGATTAGTTGAGGATATGGCTCCAATAGTTGTGATATCTCCCTTAGATGCATCCTAAGGGTTAGATTTGAGACAAACCAACTTGATCCATTCATAGATGTCCTTAGAAGAAAAAGGGATTTCTTCCAATATTTTCTCAACCAATTCGATGCTCTCTTACAATGGGAAACAGAGCACTACAACGCTCTCTGCTAGATAGACAAATAGCATTAATACTCCCTGTATATGAGTAGGGGAGCGTTGATCTTCCAAAAGTTTCCAAGATGACCAATTCTCATAGAAAAACCTTTGTTCAGACTGTCTGATGATAGGTATTCTTCTTCTAACATGTTTTAGGCGTTGTATCAAGTGTTTTCAAGGTTTCGTTCATGATGCAACACTTACAGAATGAGAGTTTGACACTTATGAAACTTGAAAAAAAAGTGTAACACTTACGACACTTGCAACAATGAGAATGTGACATTATCGAAGTGAGTAATTTTGACGTGTAACAGATTGCCCCCCAAAGTGTGAAGTCAAAAAATGAAAGATGTTGGTTGAAACACTTTGTAGATTCTTTGAAGCAAGGGTACGGAGTTGAGGAACCTGGTAGAAGATACAGACAACCATCAAATAATTTTAATATGTGTTCCATTCCCAAGACAGGCATACCTATTCTCGGACTATAAGTGACTCAAAGTATGGCCACCAATAAATACACTGTGAATCCATATTGACTAAGGGTATGACCACCATATATAAAATGTGGATTCATACTTCTATGAAATGAACTGATCATAGCCACAAAAAATACAGAATGGAGCTACGAGATGATAAAACATAGCCACATACCAATACAAAGTGGATCTATGTGATAGTGTATATATCAACATGCTCAAATGGTTTCCTTTGCAACCTGGGAGGAATAGAAAATAGAGTGAATGTTCAACCCAAGGTCTTCATACCAATCTTGATGTCATACGAATCTAGCCATGTGAATAGATGGTTTGATGTCGAACATGGTAGAAACTACTTGATTATCGTTCATTGAGGTAAATCGTTAACAAGTGTGAGGGAAATCACCAATGATGTCAATGACTCGCAAGGTACCCTAGTACATTCCAGTGAATGTGAATAATTGAGATGAGGTCAAAAATTCATGGAATCGTCTGATTAGAGGTCAATGATGTAAACCTATTATCAGAAGCGAGAAGGCCTTCCATTGAGGCATGAAATTCTCAAGGTACTAACTGGTTTCTATGTATAATTCTTAGATGATGTGTTGAAGTCGACATGAAAAGACTCGTTAAATGAGGGACTTGATGTATGCCCCATCATGGACACAAAACTGACACATGAAAGTGATAATATATAGCAGATGAACATAAAATGACATGGGTATGCAAACTAGTAATTTTGGATATGGTTGACTCTTGAGGTGGATAGTTCCCTTGAACACTGAAACACGACGTGAGACTTGGCAACATAAATGTAGAATGGACCAAAACATAATGTAACAAGTTTTGAGGAATTATTTGGATGGGTCAAAGGAATGGAAAGAATCATAGGATTGGTTCAGTGTAAAGGTTTAGTGTATTATACAAGTGTTTAGTATCAAGGTTAAAAAAAGTGTCGTGTTCAAGGGCAACTGCAAGAGCTACATTCAAAAAATTTCAAAAAACATGACCCGCTTCCTTCAATTTTTCCCCCCATCCAGCTAGATGAGTACCTCTTTTTAATTTAACAAGTTCGAGGAGGATAACACATGCTCAATATAACTCGCCTTTGGTAAGTTCCTCTTCCTATTTTTAATGAACTGGAAGAAGTAAGGGTTCGTCCTCATATGGGCCCTTCAATGTGTAGTTTAGCAAGTCCAGAGATGAAAAATCAGTGGTTTTTCATATTTAGAGAGTGTGAAAATAATTTAAAGGAAACTCCATGGTTGTATATTTTCATAATTTTAGTCCCTGAGGTCTGAAAAAGAGATAAACTATTACTCGAAAGATGCCCTTTCGAACCTTTTAATGAGTGTGAAAGGAAGCAAGATCACTCGACAATCTTTTCATGTTTATAGAGCCAGAAAAGAGCTTAAAGGAGACTCCAGGGGGTTCCTTTTTCATATAACCTTTACAAGTCTGAAAAAGTGATAAAATTATACTCAGTTACATTCTCATGTATTTGTGAGTGTGAGAAATAACAAATACTAATCTCATTGGTGTTACAATGTCATCGAAAAAACTCTTCTCACATTCCTGTAAAATCAAGTTGTTCTGGGAAAAATACATTAGTAATTTCTTGAAAAATAACAAAAAACCCAAAAATAGACTTTATAAGAAGGAGAAATGATGAAATTGAACATATCAAATATCAAATTAGGTCAAAATTTCTTTTTTACCTTTTTTTTAGTATTCTCCTCTCCTGCTTGAGTTTTTACCTCTTTTGGAGCATTTTTCGAGCATTGATTGTAGATGTTGTGGTCAACCGTATTCAAACCCGTCCAGATTAGGTTGGTTGTTTCCTCCTCCGCATCCTTATCCATGTTGTTTTATTTCATTTCATCCTTTAGTTTAGGTGTTCTAAGGTCCTTGGGAAGCCTTAGAGCATCAAATTGGATCGACGCTCCCTCAAGGCATCGAGGGGAGCACCGATGGTTATTTCAATGCCCTAGTGTGTGCGTTGAGGGTGCTCTAGTGCTCTGTTTTCTTCTTTAAGGGAGAGCTAGGAGAAAAATCTATTTTTTTATTATTTGTAGGATAAAAAGAGGTAATTTCTTTCTTTGAGGATTTACCTAATGATAATTAATTGATGTATTTGTAGGTTTCAATCGTAGCTAACCATGATTGAGTGGAAATAATGCAAGCAGGAGTTTTATGACATCACATATCTACAATACCCTCAAGAGAGGGTGGCCTTACGCAATTGTAGCTTTCTCAAGTACTTAAAACTTCAGAACATGAGGAAATAAGTGTTATTTCTTGAATAGTTGATTGGTCTATGGGATGATGGTGAGAAAGAATTCTGAATAGGACCGCATATGCTTGAGATCGAGATGGATGATATATAATTTTTGAAGGGTATATCAAGGAGAGGGGCACCCATACTTTTCCCGAACAACAGGATACTCTGTGACCGACTGAGGCATATGTTGTAGAATCTTATATACCAGAGTCACAGTTGGTAGGAGGAAGGATTGTAATAAAATATGTGATGGATCTATCTCTTTGATCCATCCTATTCATTATCATCAACTTGGAGGGAAGCACTAGTGACCATATCACCTCTAAATCCCAAATTTATTATGCCATTCAATGCTTGGAAGCTAGGCTATTTTACTGTAGCGCAGGGTTCTTGAGGAATGTTAAATAGAAAATATCCAAATGCAGAACTGGCAGGAAAAAATAGTTTGGATATGGTTATTTATTGGTCTCATTTTTCCCAGAGAGGATTCCCCAAATGCAACCATAGGTTGCAATGGTAACACACCCTATGACTGAGCCTCACATGGAAAGGTGGACTAGTCTCTCCACTAGGTTGGGGAATGAGCCCTCATCTTTTAGATTCACTGTTGAATTCTTTGCATGGTGGAGGAGCTAGTTGGTGGTGATCGAGGAATTCCCATATGCTGGAGTAGATTTTAGGGGTATTTTGGAATTGGTGCTTCTCGAGGGTATACAGTGGGAAGCATCAAGTACGAAATATCATAACCTTGTAATAATATTTTTTTGTTTTTAATATGTTTTTGGTTGTACAAAGAGGGATCTAATTCATTTTTTTTTCATCATACAGACAGAGGTGTGCCACTTCCAGTAGAGATTCCATCATTAGGGAATCGTGGAGATGCATAGGCGGTATCAGAGCATGATGTCATAGTGGGAGTACTCTGAGAGGTGGAGAGGAACCCCTGAGGCTTGACTATGGGTGTTCCACCCCTTAGGAGGTGAGATATGCCTCTACACCTTCAACAACATACATTTGGGGTCTCCGAAGGCCTCAATCATTTTCTACGACGGGTGGCAAGGCAGGTAGTGTGCTATGTGGAGCAGAATGTGAGGCCTCAATCTCTGTATATTTCTTTATTATATATCCTCTCTCATTTCTTGCTGAAAATAATCTGGATCATAGGTCCTCATGGGAAAGTTGATGGGATTTGTGGGCTTATGATGGGGCGCCACACCCACAAAGAGGAATTCAATATTCTATTTTTTCTTGATTTTAGGAAGGGCTCCTAAAATCATTCATTATACTTGTATATAAAGGAGATAATTGATTGTGACAATTCGTTCATTTTTTTTTTGTGTGGAATCATAGAGTTAACATAAGTGAGAAAACATTTGTGATAGAGAGTATGGAAATAGTGGTAAGGAAACTTCTGCAACTAGGTGATATGGCCTAGGGTTTCTAGATCAAATGTGGAAAGTGAGGAAGCACACACTTGCAAAGGAAGCCACGTTGTTCATACATGCATGCTAGTTGCAGTGGGAACAATCGCATATGTACATAGGTTGCAGTGGGAATAGTTGTTCTTGTACACGGGTTGTAGTGGGAATAGTCCCATACATTCGTGTAAAGTTTATTTGGGTAGGCACAAGTACATACAAAATGATAGGTGACGTTAGCAGGTCATACAAGAGGTTTGTAGTAGATTTGTGGGAAGAAGATATTTTTTGAGTTTTGGTTCTTCTTATTTGTATGGTCATTGTTGGTGATATTTGCATTGTCTTGAGAGGACAAGGTTGTCCTTATATTTGGTGATATTGCACTCATTGGGAGGGAAAGTTTTTCCCTCATAATTTTGGAAATTAACAAGGTTACACAATTTAGATTTTTGTTTCATATGTGTTGATGATTCATCTTTGATCCTTTGTGTTTCCGCTGCATATAATTTCAATCAATAATTTTCAGTGTAAAATTGTTCAATGAAAATAGCTAGGGTTTTACTACTAGGTCACTAGGAATCAATTTCCAGATATGAAAATTAGTCACATAGAGTTGCATGTGAAATTTGACATGGTATCAAAACTTGGGATTTGAAGAGAAGGGGATCATATTGAGACACATTTGTTTACTACAACACTAGAGGAGTGTTGTTCTTGTTCTTTTTCTTGTTTTGGGTAGGTCACCATGGAGACTTGGATGGTGGATAATGGAGCTTCTCGTTATATGACAAGGTCATAAAAATCACTCACTAGCCTAATAGAGAAGAACTCATGATTGCAAGTAGAACTTGGTGATAATTCCATGTATGCAGTCAAGGGATTTGGAACAAATTTATTTTAGCTGAAATATGGAAGTCCTCCCAAAATGAGTGAAGTATTGTATGTACTTGAACTGAAGAAGAACTTACTTTCTATTTCTACCATGGAGTACAGATAGTACACAATGTAAATTTTTGATGGGAAGTTTCTTTCTTAGAAAAAGGGCTTGATTCTTGACTCAGAAGAAGTCATTGGGACTCATGATGGAAGTCTTTACAAGCTTACAAGTTAGTTATCTTAGGAACTAGTGCATAACAATGACAATATATGTGAATTTTGTCATAGGATATTGGGACACTTACATCACCAGGCACTGCCATTATTAAGGAAAATAGTTACAGGTATTCTAGAGTTCGAAAATGAACACCTGATAATATTCATAGGTTGTGAACTTGGTAAGAATGCCAAGTTTTCTTTTTGAAACAATGACAGTAGGTCCAATAAAATCTTGATCTGGTACATTCATATGTGTGTGGACCAATTTCAGTTCCATCCGAAAATGGTTGTCAATATTACATGACATTTATTGATGATTATTCCACGAGGACATGGATTTAATTCACAAATAACAAAGATCAAGTCTTCAGTAAATTCAAAGAGTTTAAATCGCTGGTGGAGAATCAAACAGGAAACAAAATAAAAGTGTTGAGGCAAGAAAATGGAGGTGAGTATACCTCCAATGAGTTCAATAAGTTCTGTAAGGAAGAAGGTATTAAGAGGGAGATGACAATGCCTTTCAAATAAGAATAGAATAGGGTTGCATAGAGGAAGAATCAGAACATAATTGAAGCTTCCAAGACAATGTTACGTGACAATTATATACCCACGATGCTTTGGGGAAAAGCATGCAACACTACAGTTTATGTTCATAATAGGAGTCCTCATAGGATCTTGGAGGACAAGCCTCCTAAGGAAGCATTCACGGGAGTGAAACATGAGATAAGGAATCTAAGGATCTTCATTTTTATAGTCTACATTCATGTTCCTAAGGAGAAGAGAATAAATTTGGAACCTTTTGCTAGAAAGGGGAGATTTGTAGGATACAATAAGACTTTGAAGGCCTATCGTATATACATTCTAGAACAACGATATGATGAGGTTAGTTGGGATGTCAGATTTGAGTATGATTTGGACTTCAAGAGGTCCCTTGATATTATAGTAGGTGGTGAGGAGAAGGAGGCTCCAAATATTGAGGAATGTGAAGTCCCTTTTAGTACAGAGGAACATATATCAAATCATGAGGAGGAGTCATAGGAGTTTTTTGATCTAGTGGATCCTTCAAAAACAATACCTAGATGGATTTGAGAGACATTTAATTCCACTTATGGATATACAACCCCTATATACACCCATAGAGAGAGAATACCTTCGAAGATATTTGGCTCATATGTTTCTCTTATGAACAATATCATTGATTATGAACCTTCCAGTTTTGAGGAAGCAACAAGATAGTAGTTTGGAAGGATTCCATGATGGAGGAGTACTAATCCATCATGAAGAATGATGTATGGGATATAGTTCTAATACTGAAAGGGAAGTCAATATTGACTTCCAAGTGGATCTACAATATCAAGAATACTGCAGATGTTAGTATTGATAAGTATAAGGAAAGGTTTGTAGCGAGAGGGTTCTCCCAGAAAGAGGGAGTATACTACGAGGAGACATTTTCTCTAGTGGTTGGGTATACTTCTACCAGGACGTTTATTTCTCTCGCTTCAATTATGAAGTGGAATATCCATGAGATGGATGTGAAGAAAACATTTCTCAACGGTGTGATTGAGGAGAAGGAATACATAGAGCAACCTCCAGGATTTTTGGTACATGGGAGGAAATATCATGTGTGTATGTTGAAGAAGGCATTGTATGAACTCAAGAAGGAACCTAGGGCATGGTATTTGAGGATTGATGGGTATTTGTAGAGATTGGTCTGCACAAAGAGTGACATAGAACCAAACCTATATATTCTATAGGTTGGTAAGTATCCTCTCATATTGGTGTTATATGTTGATGATTTGTTTCTCACATGGGATGAGAAACTCATTACCAAGTGAAAAAGGGAATTGGCCTCATAGTTTGAGATGAAGGATATTGGATTGATGAATTACTTCTTAGGATTAGAGGTGTGGTAGTAGCCAGGACAGATCTTCCTTGGACATGGGAAGTACATAGTTGAGATATTGAATAGATTTGGGATGATGGACTTTAAGTCCATGACCACAGCTATGACCGCCAATATGAACATGTTGGGGGATTCAGATTCGGACTTGGTAGATCCCATGATTTATATACAGTTGATTGGGTCATTGATGTATCTGGTTAATACCAGAACATATATTTGTCTTGTTTTTAACACCTTGAGTCAGTTCATGGTATAACCGAGGCAGGATCATTGGTTTGTAGAAAAAAATGTGCTCAGGTACCTTCGAGGTACAACTTGATTTGGTATGAGATATGTCAGAGATGATGGAGTGGGGTTTCGTGGATATTTAGACTTAGATTAGGAAAGTACTGTAGTTGATATGAAGAGCAATTCCAATGCTTATTTCATCCTAGGATCAAATATGGTTTCTTGTTACAACAGGAAGCATACTTCTGTGGCACTGAGATCAACTGAGGCAGAGTATATGGTAGCCAATTTGGTGATTTGTGAGGCTATCTAGATTTTCAAACTTATTGAAGGATTATTTGGCCAAGATTTGGATCCCACCATGATTAACTACACCAATCAGAGTTGTATCAAGATATCATAGAACACAATGTTTCACAAGAGGTGAAAACATATTGAGATCAAATATCACTTCATCATAGACAAAATATAGAAGGGAGTAGTGAAGCTCCAACACATTTCTATAGATGAGAAGACTGCAAATATTCTCACCAAACCCTATTAAAAGGGTAGTTTTTCTACTTCAAAAACAAACTAGGAGTGTTGGATAATACCTCCATCACTAAGAGGGAGTGTTTATTTTAATATCTTTGAGAGGTATTCCCACAATAGGTATGGGTGTCAAGAATGTGGGAATCTTTGTTGGCACCATATCAACTTTTTGTTTTAGTCAAATCGACCCCATAATGAGGCTAGGGCCTCATGGGAAAGTTGATGGGATTTGTGGGCTTGGGATGGGGTGTCACACCAACAAAGATGAATAAAATATTCTAATTAATTGTTGAGTTTAGGAATGGATTCTAAACTCAGTCATTAGATTTGTATATAAAGGAGAGAATTCATTGTGACAATTCATTCGTTTTTTTGTGTGGCATCATGGAGTTATAATAAGTGAGTAAACACTTGTGCTAGGGAGTATGGAAATAGTGGCAAGGAGACTTCTTCACCTAGGCGATCTAACATAGGGTTTCCAGATCTAATATGTAAAGTGAGGAAGGACGCATGTGCGAAGGAAGCCAAGTTTTTCATACATGTATGATGGTCGCAGTGGGAATAGTCACATATGTATGTGGGTTGTAGTGGGAATAGTCACATACGTATGTGGGTTGCAGTGGGAACAATCACGTACATTCATATAAGGTTTATTTGGGTAGGTACAAGTTCATAAAATATGATAGGTGATGTCAGCAGGTTGTATAAGAGGTCTATATTATATTTTTGGGAAAGATGTATTTGTTGAGGTTTGGTTCTTCTAATTTGTATTGTCATTGTTGGTGATATTTTAATTTGGATGAGAAGACAAGGTTTTTTTCATATTTGGTGATATTATACTGGTTGGAAGGGATTTTTTTTCCCTCGAAACTTTTGAAATTAACAAGGTTACATAACTTAAATTTGTATTTCATATGTATCGATGATTCATCTCTGATCCTTTGTGTTTCCACTGCATATAATTCTAGTCAATAATTTTCAGTGTAAAATTGTCCAATCATAACAATTAGGGTTTTATTGTTAGATCAATAGGAAGCTATTTTCAGATCTAGAAATTAGTCACATATAGTTTCATGTGAAAATTGATAGAAATCATTTCTTGGCAGCAGTGTGGCAAAAATTATTTTCTAATTTATTGGGTTTCGACGATTTGGTCACAGTTCATTTTTCTAAGGTTTTGAAAGGACCATAGCCAAAATAGGGGGATTGATAATGGAAGTCTCATAGAATACAGTAGCTCATGTCACTGGTATACCAAGGAAAGGGGAGAAGTGGTTGAAAAATAATCCCATGGACCGCAACACTTGCAATTGATTTCTAAATCCGACATTCCAGAACGTGAATTGGGCCAAAGGATACCTTGAGCCTGGATTAAGGATGAATAGTTGAATCCTTTGGTAATTTTGAAAAAGTATTTGACATTTGAAGGATAATATGCTCTCACATTTTAGTACCATATTAATATTTTGATGCATTTTGAGTCCGACGAAAAATTGAATTTCTCCTATTACTTGTGGAAAATATTGAGTAAAATGTCAAGCTAAGTAAAAGTAAATAGAAAAAATCCCCATAAAATTTCATACAATCACTACTTGGTGAAAATATTGATTGTAGTAGAGTTGGCTTATAGAATTGATTCATGGGACAATTTCATAAGTCAAAACCCATTTAAATTGCAAAATGTTGAAGTGGTGGTAGAGGACTAGGTAGAACAAGGTGGTGTTGACAATGTTAAAAATGGTCTTGATGAAGACATCAACTCCCTTGGAGCTAAGTGATTCATCTCTCATCCAAAAATTTCACAAAATATAAAGGTCGCAAATAACATTCGAGTAGTCAATCCTTTGTTCATGACACCTCAAACTCACAGGGTCACCAGGAATATAACAAGGAAAAGAAATTTACAAAGCACTCAGGCAATAACCCATGTTCCTCCACAACATACATCAGAGAAATATCCAATTATTGTAGACATTGAATATGAAGACACCTAAACAATTGAATATATGCTCAAGGTTGCAAAGAAACTAAGGGTCAAAGGCCCATATTCCCCAACAATGTAACCTCCTAAATAACTTCCCAAATCACTTGTTAGGAAACATATTGAACATATTGAGCCTGATGTAGCACCAATTGAATATCAACATGATGATCTGATATAGGTGACATCTTAAAACTCTAATATTCATCCATTAGTGGTTAAATTGAAGAAAATGAATAATGAAATTAAGAAAATGAAGCAAGAGGTACAAGAATTCACTATTTGAAATGGATGTGTACAAGGGGCGAATGAACAATTAAAACAAAGAGCTAGAAGCTTCAGGAAGAAAATAGGAAACTGAAGTCAAAGAAAAATAAGTTGTATAAAATGCTTATTAACTCTAGTACACCATAATAGAGGAGGAGTGAAAGGATAACCATGACAAAAGGAGGTCACAATATTTTGATTAAATGTTTTGGGATATCGTAGATTTGGTGGGGTGACTTCATTTTTTCTCCAATTTTGATCAGTTTTGTGGACTCTCTTGCACGAGGACATGCAAGCATACAAGTGTGGGGGAGATGTTGGCCTCCCATTTTTTTATATTTAAACACCTCTTTTTCCCACTACCATCTTGCTTTATAACTGAACCTAGCCACATTATCATACAATTCCTTGCTTTCAAGATCAAAACTTTTCAAAAAGCACTTAGAGATAATTGTTTATCATTTCTTTACATTTTTTAATTTCTTAGTACATTAAAATAATTTTTCAAGCTAACCTTTCTAATGATGAGTTATTTAGTTCAATTCTTGTATCCCTAGTGTAGTTTTGGTACCTAAGCTCATTGGTTGTAACAAACCTGACCCCTAGGTACCCTTTCTAGGTATGGCACATAATTTTTTTTATTATTTTACTCATATCGAATCCTCCTCCTGAGTTATCCATCCTCTTCTACTAATTTATATCTTTCTAACGACTACTACTATGCTCAAATCCGAGATTTGGATTGCAATTTATGGTCTCTCAAAGATCTTTGGCTGTCACCAGTCAAAGGCCATGTGGTGCCAATGTGGGTCCATCTCATTCGTACCATCCCCAAGTTCCTCCATCCATGGTGGAAGTCCATCCACCTTCCAATCCAATGGCAGTACTTGATCCTTGTTTAACACATAGGATAGAGCGGGGTTCAACGCTTCAGTGCTTCGACGTTGAATGCTCCTTTTCCTTTTTGCACGCATGCCCTTTGGATTCTTGAATTCCTGAAGTCTTGAAGGATCTTGAAATCATGCCATGTGTCTATGGTCTTCAGGCCTTTCAACTTATCTATGACCTTGCACCCCAAACCTTTGGAGTCCCGAAGTCTCGGACTCCCAAAGGGTCTGCCCTTACATGTGATGGTGTATTAAATGTGGAGGTAAAGACAGTTGGGTTCCAAGCACTCTACCTACTATTAGGCCAAACAAGTATGTTCCAGAGAGGATAACACTCGACAAGGCATAGATAACACATGGCCCCATCGATGGGTGACATATGTCATGTTCTAATGGGCACATAGGGTCTATGAAAATAACGAATCAAGGTGTTAAATGGCATGTTGAACGTGGGTCCACATCACTCTGGGTGACATCAGCATGCCACGTCACTACAGAATAAAAACCCTTCAACACCCCTTATCTCCCATGGTTGAGGTGTTTCCACATAGATCCAGAGATCTACGACCTCCGTTATTTTGTAACTTCGGTGTTCAATGTTTCCTCTATGTAACTTCCTCTTTTCTCCTAGAGTGGTTAGTGTTGGGATGAACACAGTCTATATCTAATGGTCATGGGAGATCCTGAAGTGTCTCTGGATCTGCGGTCTGCATCACTTCATGAGTTTGACATTCGAGGGTTCTACCCTCTTAGTACTCCTTTTATCTCGAAGTAGGAATTCGTCGAAGTGCTACATGTGAATCCTTCCACTGGTGGATTGGACATCTGGGAGGGTTTCTCAATGGAGTCCCTATATCAATGGTTGGTAAATATATCTTACGGGTCTCTTGGTTTCAGTATTAGGCCACTCCTAGAGGGACACCTATCAACCCGAAACCCATTAGCAAGATGTGTGGCACATGCCTTAGGTCATCGACATCTCTTTTCTCTGCCAAAAAATTCACCACACATGGAATCACCCTCTCTCAACACATGGACCCCCATGTGCTCCTGACGTGATACACCCATCCCCACGATCCAACACCTGAGAGGGATCCTGAAGGATCCAAATATCAATGGCCCACAACACTTTGCAACTCTAGCATTCATAGGTTTTGGTGTTATAACACCTTTGTTATCCCGAAACAGTCAACGCCAGAATGACCAAAACATACATCCAACTATCAGGGGAGATCCTGAATACCATTAGATCTATGTCTCGCGTTACTTCATGACCGAGAATATGATTTTTGTTTATAAAGGAGACAAATCCCACGATTATGGGTAACTGACCGCCAGTCGTCAGTCATCCATCCAGTTATCGGTCTGAAAGGTCTCCTTTGGCGCATTTGGATGTGTGGTGTTCATTCTCCCCAGAATCTCGGAGTCTTGAACCACTCAGATCCTTATTTAGTGTAGTGAAGGGTTCCATGGACTTGGTACTATGGAACTTTGTCAAGATCCATAGGTTACACCCTTTAACTCTTAGCCAATATTTGGATTAAGTCCATGGGATGAGCCCATGGCCACTTGGACAACTGGTTTGAAGGGAACGCCATAATTCACAAAACTTAAGTTCTAAAATAGGGAGGGGTAGTTATGAACCATCCCGAGTCAAAACTTTTCATCTTACACCCATACAAATGAAACGACTTACAGGAGAGAAATTAGGCATTATGATCATTAATTTCACACAAAGCATAATTAATCACAATTACAGACATTCAAATCATGCATTTCAATCCAAGTGCATAGGGAACATGAAATACTTATTTATTACAGTCGATCTTCGACTAAGTGGCTGTGGGTGTTCTCCTTTCCACCAAACCATAGGATCAGAGGCATTCATTCTTATCACTCTAGCCACCCCCATGCCAAACCATGATATCACTAACAAACTTTTGTAGTTTCTCAAAGACTCTCTCTCTATCACAACAACTCTTGCAATTCCTCAGAGAGACTCTCTCTCTTTCACACCCTCTATGAGGTTTATCAGATTCTCCCTCAACATCAAGCTCGTGATCTTTTGCTCAGGTCATGTTTTCTGTAAATTCATAGAGATCCTTTCTCTTGTTCTCGCTAGTAATTAGAATAGCTTATCAAGCTTTCATTTCTTCTTCTCAGCTGGAGAGCCTCACATACTCTTCCTCTTTTATTCTGCATATCTAGGTCACATATTCCCCTTGGTGTGTCTCATCCTTGTATTCCTTCACCTATATTCTTTCATTCCTTTCTCCTCCTCGGGAAGGTTCTGGACCTATCCTATTCCTTATGTCAGAAGGAAACTTAAGTAATTCTGGGCCTAAAGTAAAAACTACCATTTGTGGTACTTCGGGCTGACATTTTTTTTTCTCCCCAGCCCAACACTCCATGCTTTCATTCATTGGGTAGTTTATTGTTCAACCACCAATCCTTTTATTTTTAAGTGATTTCTCCTTGGGATCAGGATGAGGCTTATTATTTCAGCAAGAAGAATTTTGGGTCATTTTGACATAATAAACCCTCTCCACATTTTCCTCACTCTTTTCCTCTAGTGATATCATGTACATTACTTCAAGGCTTCAGCCCAAAATTAGTCGTTGGAAATATAAACAAAAATATATTTACATTGTACACATTCCATATAATGGTAATCATAATTAATTATTAATTACAAGTTGGGGGAAACAGGGAGTTACAATCCCATCCCCCTTAAAAGGAACATTGGCTTCGGTGTTCTTCCTCAGTAACACATGTCATGCCTTTTTCATTCAGCTGCTTCAAAAATATTGATCCTCTTTATTAGTCAGTTCCTTTGCAGACTCTTGGCCTTCATCACATGCCTTCAATAATCTTGGACAACAAGCATATTAATCACATTTTCACATGGAAACATTTTATTGTTGTGGAAAATTCAAGATGAAAAATTTCAAAATCTAGTACAATACTTATCTGTGTAGTTTGTGGATTCGCATCCACGTGTATTTCTTGTTATCTTGTCTTACTATTTTTCATAAACATACCCATTGTGTGCATGATCCCAATCAATAGTTTATAAGAATTACCAATGCCTCCTCTCCCTTGCGGTCACTCATCCTCTAGGTCCAAGATCATGCATCCCCTTCTCTTCTACACAGTCCCTCAGGTGATCCATATTTCCTTGACAAGTTTTTCTCACATAGGAAGAGTTATAAAGACTTCATTGAGCCTTACAGTTGAGGTGTCCCTCATACTTTCTCTGTCGAGGTGTCCCTCTAGCTTGTGTTGCCACAACCCAACATATTCTAGGGAGATCATGGCTTACCACATGGTTCTCATGTCTCAGCAGTAGCCGTTTTCATGCTTTGCATCTTGAAAACCTTCACCAGTCCTCTCGAGAAAGATATTTTTCATCTCACCTGTATCACAGGTATACAGAAATTATGAGATATTATCATCAATTTCAAATTCAGAATTTTCTTGGAAATTTGTCACCCACAAATTTCCAAGTTCCACACTTATTTTTAGATCTGTTCCGCACAGGAACTAGATTCACAAGTATGGGAATTTCCTCCCCATAGTAGTTTATCTCAACATGAATTTGTTCTTCATTATGGGTTTACAATACTGCCATATCCAAGACCCTTTTCTTCCTATAGTTTCAACTTTCCTCACCCAAACAAATTGTTAGTTTTACTACACATTATATTTTCAAAACTATGCATACTAATAGTCCAAGCCATTTTCATCTATCCGAGGGTACAAAAAAAAAGGAATTATCATTATTTACATATACATCCTTTCCAACATGCCAAATTTTTCCAAATGCAACTCAAATATCAGTTGAATTTAATAAGTGTGCCAATATCCATGGCCACATTCATACCCAATGTACCCTTACGTTGGGTTCAAGTTTATCATACTTATGACAAGAACCTCACCATGGTGTGTTGGAGATTCAACCAACCTCTCCACCATAGGTTTAATCATTCTCATTCACTCTTACAACAGGGCTATGTTACCTTATACAGGTTGATCACGATCCCAAATCAACACATATGAAACTAAAAAAATTCTCTTGAATGCACCCAAGCATTCTTTCTTCATCAATAAACAGGGTGTCAAAACTCATGGCCACCCAAAATTCCCTTTTATTTAACACCTATACAATGCAAGTAGAGTATTGGAAGGTCCTCCTTCCTTAATGGGAAATCTATTGTCTCCCCTCCTATGCAAACATGCATTTCCTCAATGTATCTCATGCAACGTATTAACTATGAGAACCTTTATCCCCAATATCCATAGATGTGTCAATGTACCCATGGTACTCCTTGCACATGCATTTTTTTGCAAGGATTATAACTCATCCTCAATCGGCCTAGAATTCCTATGCTTGAGGTTGTCCATCATTGGAAAGTTTCTTTCTCAACAACTCCAATTTCTTTCTACACATGGCATACACCAAAAATATATTAGTTGTCATGTAGATAAAAGGCTTGTATCATAGCCCTCAAATCAATAAAACATTTCCAGATATGTCCTATCATGTCTTTATGCACTTCATCACATTATCCTCAACATCTACATGAGTGAAACACAAAAAATTCTCAATTGTTTCAACAATCACACAACCATCATCACTATGATGTCAAAACATTCTCTTTTATTAGTAAATCAATCTCCCGTACCAGAGAAATACCATAAACAACAAGGAAGGGGTCAAGGAACTCTTCCCTCATCTAACTCCTTCTACATAGCCCTGGACTCTCAGTCCAACTGAGTTATTTTCCCAGGGCATAACTTCCTTTATTTAACATGGTTTGACCAATCCTATTCATTTAAATATGATTATTTATTCATTCTTCATTTTTCCACCTGTACTTGTTCCCACATCTGCTCTTCTAAGGATTACCATTGGATCATGTTGTCATTTATGCCAATGGTTTGATTATTTGGGATATTGTTGGATCATGTGTCATTGATGCAAATGGTTTGACTGATTGATGTCAAGTAATTGATTGATTGATGATTGATGAACAATGTATATGTATTATTCTTGATGAGAATGAAAGATATCAAAGTGGAAACCAATTGATAAAGATGGATCATTGTTATGATGCATAAATGAAGATGGATCAATAAGTTGTCATTGATACATTGGAAACCAATTGATAAAGATGGATCATTGATATGATGCATAGATGAAGATGGATCAATAAGTTGTCATTGATACATGATGATGCATAGTTTGTTTGATGAAAA
>JZKD02S0286667.1:139036-165935 GCA_000966675.3 Picea glauca | reverse complement strand
GTTTGTTTGATGAAAAGATGACTCATTATTGTCTTATCATGATTGATAAGGTGCACAAATGGATGAACTCCAAAGTGGTCCCCTTATGGTGAAATCCCTCATGAGAAGATGCTTTTCGGATTGAGTTAATCTAGAAGAACGACTGGAGGACCCATGCTTGTATGTGAAATAATGAGATTAATATCAATGAAGTTGTTGGTGAAACTATCCTAGATTGATAGTGCTTGTCATTCCATTTCTGGTGGTATCTGTAATGTCACATAACTCCTCACGGTTTGAGAGTTATGGCCTTATGAAGTTGGAGGACCCCCATATGAAGACTTGAATCCCCCAAGGTCAAAGAAGTCAAAGTGACCTAAAAGAAGAAATTATTATTTAAATGATAAATAGAAGTGACAAAATCAAGAAGGAATATTTAAATGATAAAATATTGGAGAGCTTTCTATTTATGGAGAGTGGTTAACCCTAAAATAAGGAAAATAGGTTAAGTGACCTAGAAGATAAAAGTATAAATAAGAAGCTAGGATCTCTTGTGCTATGTACATTTTGGACAAAATATTTTGTGTGGATCAATGGAGAGATACTTGTGAGATTATCTTGTGGAGTATTGATGGAGAGATTATTGTGAGAGCATCTTTGGTGTGGATCTTTTGAGCATGATTGAAGATCTATTCTGAGGAAGAAAGCGAGAGGAGGATCTCAGGGATGCATCAAAGTTTTGGAAATGTCGGAGATCTTCACAGAAAAAGTCTCAGAGCTTCAGAAACCCTAGTTTCTGAGGTATGCATGGGCTGTAATGGGCTAGGGCATGTACACACCCATGTTGTATGAATACATGGCGCGCACAGTGGATGGAATGATGAAGACTTGTGTTTAAGCTGGTGCCAAGATCTTGGATGATGAGGCAGGTTCCATATCTGCATTCTATGGGCTCAAATCTATCACTGAGACACTGGTATGGTTACATTATTGTCTTGATGGATACTATTGTTTGATGTCTTGTGAATGCTTAGAGAATTCTTGGTATGGATTCTATGATATGGTTCAGTTTGGATGATTTGGTTGATGGAGTGATCAGTACTCTTGTGATTCAGTGGTGACATGATTTCTATGGTATACTAGTTGTTTATACATGTTTGAGATAGCATTCATATTGATTTTTTGTGGATCATGAGCAAGCTATTGGAGAGATTGGATGTGTTGTGACTGGCTGGTGGTCAGATTGGAAAGTCATAAACATAAGAGAATGATATATTGATTACATAGAATCTGATTTGATATTGAAGGAAAAACCCTAATAGCTCAGAAGGTATACGCAGGTTGTTGTATACACTGGTCACGTGCATACACTAGCTATAGTGAGCCAGGGCGCGTGCACATGATGGCTTCACTATTGGAAGTTCATGTACCTGTTGACAGATTGATATCTGTTGAGGATTGTTGCCTCATCTCAGTTGGTGTTGAGGGTGTAAGTTGAGTCTTACATTATAGAGCCAGTGCTCTTGTAGAGTTGTACTCTATTCAGTTGTTGCTAATAAACCCCATATTGTTGTCCATAATAAAAAGAAAAATTGTACATACATCTTGTGTTCTTTTTGTTCCTTGTAGTGATGACTTGATGATGATATATTGTTGATATATGTTCTCATCTAACTAGTTATAAATGACAGCAATGGGTAATGAATAAATGTTGAATGTTAACTAAGGAGTTTTTGTAAAGAGGGAATCTTTTGGTAAAAGGAGCCCCACACTCATTCACCCCCCCTCTAAGTGTGGTAGGTGTGTCCAACAATTGGTATCATGGCTGACCTTCACTACAAGCCTTAACAATCCTGAAGGATATCCATAGACACACAAATGGATGATGAAGTTCCAATCCTTGATGAGGAAAACTATTCTACTTGGAGAATAGATATGAGAGTGTATTTGAAGACAATGGGAGAAACTATTTGGCAGGAAGCCATTGGTGGATCAGTGTCGTTGAAGAACAAGTCAACGTTTGCAGCTCAAAGGGATGGAAAGAAGAATGATGCATTGGCTCTTAAGACCATTCTTAGTGGACTCTCAAGCCTTATGAAAGAGAGAATGGGACAATGCACTTCTTCCAAGGATATATGGCTAAAGCTAGAGGAAACATATCAAAGAAAAAAGGAGAAAGAAGATATTGAAGATCACTCCATCAAGATCACTAAAGGTAAAGAATCTCCAAAAACTCTTGAATGCATTATTTCTAAATGTGATTTGAAAAACTTTCAAGTGAAGATAAAGAATCAAGTGATGATAGCACAAAGGAAGATCTTGAAGACTTTTCAAATGAAGGTAAAGAATTATCTGTTGATGCTGGAAAAAAGGAAGATCATGAAGATATTTCAAATGAAGGTAAAGAACCCTCAAAAACCCTTAATTTCAATGGTGATGATGATTTTTTCTCCACAAGTGAAGAAGAAGATGTAGAAACAGTTTATGTAAAGTTTGATGGTATTTATCCTATGAAAATAATAGAAGAAAATCTATTAAAACTTCAAAAGGAAGTTGAAGAATGTTTATATAGATATAGAACTGATCATTATTATATAGACTATAACTATTTTTCGGATAACACTAAGAAGTTTCTTAGGAGGAGTATAAGGCACATCTTGAAGTTAAAAGAAATGATCAAGGAACAAGAAGAGAGAAATAAGAATCAATTAGAAGAAAAGGAAGAAGAGATCACAAGACTGAAAAATGGAAAAGAAGATATAAATATAGATGATGAGATTAGCAAAAATTTTGAAACCATTGTTCATCTCAAGACCCAAATTGAAGAATCCAAAAGAATAAAGGAACTATTGAAGATTTAAATAAATTAAAAGGAAGAGTCATGTTGTAAGTTAGAAGCTGAAATTGTTGACCTTAGAAAGAAGGTGGAAAAGTCAAACAAATTCTGGATGAGATCTTGGAAAGTCAAATTCTTGGATGAGATATTGGAAAGTCAAAGATCATCATGTGATAAATTAGGGCTTGGATACAAAGGAGAAGATACACATGCTGAATAAAGCACCTCAAAGAAGCATGAGGTAAGTCCATAAAAGAAGGAAGACAATGTTGCAAAACAACCATCTACACAAGGCAAAGAAAATTTCAAAATAACAAAGCAAGGAAGACATCAAGAAGCTATTTTGGGACACCAAAGAAAAGGTGTTAAAGTATTTTTCACGGACATTGTTATTCATGTAATGGATATGGTTAGAAAGATTTTGAATGTAGATCTTATGAAAGGAGATATAATGGAGCATTCTATAACACCAGAAGATGTTGGAGATGTGATCAAGTAGGACACATTGATGTTCACTGTAACTCCATGAGATGCTACAGCTGTAGTGGATTTGGGCACAAATCCCAGGAGTGTTGGAACACAATAAGAAATTCCATGATGAGGACTTCAAATAGAATGTCTATATGAAGGAATGAAGTAAGAAAGAGAGACATATTTGAAAATATGGATGCTCATATTTCAAGTTCTGAAGAAAAGGGTCATCTACAGAAGTGGGTGAAGAAGATAGAACAATCAGATCAGAATGAAAGACTGAAGGAAAGTTCAAAAGTGTCATATATTGAGGCATACACGGGTGACAGTGGTGGCAGTCGCATACATACATTGGTTGACCTTGAATAGGTCGCATACACACACTCTCTATTGTGCAGTAGACCATGTATATGTGGTAAGGCCTTGGGAAAAAGGCAATGCACATGGGTTGCAGCTTGATGTGATGGTATAACTCTGTGTTGCAAGGTATGACATTGTTCTTGATAGGTTCTGACACTGTTTGCTGCAGGTTTTCATGGTTCTATGTTAGATCATGTAAGGTGATGATGTAAAATATATCTTGGGTACATGGCACTAACCCATGAGTATGGATTGATGTTGATTTGTTGGGGTACATGGCTGGTACATATTTAAGTTTCATTTATATATCTTATGATGTATTATTGGAAGCATATGGTGCATGCAATTTGCATGTGGTTGGGCTACATATTGAGACATGTAGTTGGTAGTCATGTTGTACATCATTGGGGAGTCATAGCTTGTTGATGCATGGTTGATATTATTGCTCGGTGCAAGTGATGATGCATGATGGTACACTCATAAATGGTATTATTGATATATGCACATGTTGGCATATTGGTAGATGCAGATGTTTCCATGTTGATAGAGGCATATGGTTGATACATTCCATGGATGATATCTTTTTGCACATGGTTGATGTACATGGGTTTTGTGCATTGTGGGCACATTTTTGGTACATGATGTACTTGATTGATATATTGTTCATGATTCCTTATTTTTATTGTTGACATTCATGATGCATGGTATGGAACAAGTTTGATGCATAAACAGGTCCAAGGATCATCATATGGTAGCATATTGTTCATATTGCAAACAGGCTAGGGGGAGACATACCCTTAGGGGGAGTCATTATTCTTCCCATGATTCTAGGAGGAGATATTTATCAGATGCATACCTAGAAAAGAGCCCTATATTTGAAGAAAGAGCACAGAGGCATAATTCCAGGAGGAATGATGGTCACAGGGGGAAGTATGTTCGATGTATTTTTAGCATTACATCAGAGTGATATCCCTTGTTCAAAAGGGGAGATATTGTTTAGAGTAATATCAAAGGCACTTAGACAGAGGGAGCATCCCCAAGAGGAGAATGTCCCTTTGACATTGATGTCAAAGGGGGAGAGATAATCACATTGATGTGATTGATGAGGAGAGATTGATGGAGAGAGATTTATGTGGATGGATAGTCACATTGACTATTAATGTAGAGCATGCCTTATCTACATGTTGACATCACTAATTGGTAATTGGTGTTGACATCAATGTTGGTATTTCCATCAATGCCAAAGGGGGAGATTGTTAGATCATGTTTTCATTGATGCCAATGGTTTGATTATTTGGGAGATTGTTGGATCATGTGTCATTGATCCAAATGGTTTCATTGATTGATGTCAAGTAATTGTTTGATTGATGAACAATGTATATGTATTTTCCTTGATGAGAATGATAGATGTCAAAGTGGAAACCAATTGATAAAGATGGATCATTGATATGATGCATAGATGAAGATAGATCAATAAGTTGTCATTGATACATTGGAAACCAATTGATAAAGATGGATCATTGATATGATGCATAGATGAAGATGGATAAATAAGCTGGCATTGATACATGATGATGCATAGTTTGTTTGATGAAAAGATGACTCATTATTGTCTTATCATGATTGATAAGGTGAAAAAATGGATGAACTCCAAAGTGTTCCCCTTATGGTGAAATCCCTCATGGGAAGACTCTTTGTGGATTGAGTTATCCTAGAAGAACGGTTGGAGGACCCATGCTTGCATGTGAAATAATGAGATGAAGATCAATGAAGTTGTTGGTGAAACTATCCTATATGGATAGTTCTTATCATGCCATTTCCGGTGTTATGTGGAATGTCACATAACTCCTCATGGTTTGAGAGTTATGGCCTTATGAAGTTGGAGGACCCCCATATGAAGACTTGAAGCCCCCAAGGTCAAAGAAGTCAAAGTGACCTAAAAGAAGAAATCATTATTTAAATGATAAAGAGAAGTGACAAAATCAAGAAGGAATATTTAAATTATAAAATATTGGAGAACTTTCTATTTATGGAGAGTGGTTAAACCCTAAAATAAGGAAAATAGGTTAAGTGACCTAGAAGATAAAAGTATAAATAAGAAGCTAGGATCTCTTGTGCAATGTACATTTTGGACAAAATCCTTTGTGTGGATCAATGGAGAGATTCTTGTGAGATTATCTTGTGGAGTATTGATGGAGAGCTTCTTGTGAGAGCATCTTTGGTGTGGATCTCTTGAGCATGATTGAATATCTATTCTGAGAAAGAAAGAGAGAGGAGGATCTCATGGACGCATCAAAGTTTCAGAAATGTCAGATATCTTGATGACAAAAGTCTCGGAGCTTTAGAAACCCTAGTTTTTGAGGTATACGCGGGTTGTAATGGGACAAGGCGTGTACACATGCAGGTTGTATGAAGACAGGCCACGCACAGTAGATGGAATGATGAAGACTTGTGTTTGAGCTGGTGTCAAGCTCTTGGATGATGACGAAAGTTCCAAATCTGCATTCTATGGGCTCAGATCTATCTCTGAGACACTGGTATGGTTACATTATTGTCTTCATGGATACTGTTGTTTGATGTGTTGTGAATGGTTAGGGAATTCTTGGTATGGATTATATGATATGGTTCACTTTGGATGATTTGGTTGATGGAGTGATCAATACTCTTTTGATTTAGTGGTGACATGATTTCTATGGTATACTAGTTGTTTATACATGTTTGAGATAGCATTCATATTAATTTGTTATGGAGCATGAGCAAGCTATTGGAGAGCTTGGATGTCTTGTGACTGGCTGGTGGTCAGATTGGACAGTTAGAAACATAAGAGAATGATATATTGATTACAGAGAATCTGAGTTGATCTTGAAGGAAAAACCCTAATAGCTTAGAAGGTATACGCAGGTTGTTGTATACACTGGTCATGTGAATACATGGGTTGTAGTGAGCCAGGGCACGTGCACACGCTGGCTTCACTACTGGAAGGTCATGTACCTGTTGACAGATTGATATTTGTTGAGGATTATTGCCTCATCTTAGTTGGTGTTGAGGGTGTAAGTTGAGTCTTGCATTATAGAGTTGGTGCTCTATTCATTTGTTGCTGATAAACCCCAGATTGTTGTCCATAATAAAAAGAAAAATTGTACATACATCTTGCGTTCTTTGTGTTCCTCGTAGTGATGACTTGATGATGATATATTTCTGATATATGTTGTTGATATATGTTTTCATCTAACTGGTTATAAATGATAGCAATGGGTAATGAATAAATGTTTAATGTTAACTAAGGATTTTTTGTAAAGAGGGAATCTTTTGGGGAAAGAGCCCCACACTCATTCACCCCCCCTCTAAGTGTGGTAGGTGTGTCCAACAATTACAACTCTGTTAAACAATTCATAGTTCTTAGGGTGAGAAAAGTCTTCCTCCTTTTCTCCTTCTTTACTTATGAAATCTACTTCTCATTGCGATCTCCATGATTTTTTCCATGAGAAGTCTTCGTTAGGTTCACCTCAACCTTCTTGGTAAATCAACATTATATAAAAACAAACATTTTTTTCATGATGAATCATGAACCTGTGCATTTTTCACATTACCATTCGGTTATCAGAATGGTCAATGTTCATTTGTTAGTCTTCCACTCATACATTTTTTTTTAGAATGTAACCCATGATTATTATATAAATAGTCTTGTAGCTCACTACTTAATTCTCAGTAGTCATTAAGTCTGTGATTATGTTCTCCTGACAGAGTATTTACCTCATTCCTTCACAGGAGATACTTCATCGTGAAACTTCCTTATTTCATATTCTTCACTAGTTGTGATGGCCTCGACCTTGAGTTAGCTTCAGTTGTGTACCAAATATTTCTACAAGGAATATAAATATGCATCTTTGTTATGCATCCATATTATTTATCCACGCATATTCCTTTTTTTGTTAACTTGTATCCATGATGTACTTAACCACATGCATAATCATAATCCTAGGTGTAGCTACCATAGGTATATTTCATAGCTCACATACATATTTACTATAAAATCATTCAACTCATGATTGTTCACAATCATTCTCATGCGATCCTCAAATGAATAATATTTTTTCCTGTTATCTTGACAACATAGTATCCTTTCTCATTTACTCTTTCATCATACATGTGCATGAATTTCACATTTAATATAATTCATTCACATCTATTGGGTCTTAATATCAGTCTTCATATCAAGCAACCTCACAATGTATCAAATTCATGCACTCAAGCATATACAAAAATAGCTAAACATTCATAATGAAGGCTCATTGCTTGCACCCTTTCTATGTCCATGGACATATAAAATTTCAAGATCCTTCTCCTAAGGAATATACTTCCATTTTCATGACAAGTTCCATAGAGATACTCAACATCGAGCTTCCCTCTCGGTTGAGAACTTGCAGTCATTCACATGATATCCACCTGGTAATTTAACAGACATAGTCATAGCTATGTTTCCCTTTCTATACGATAAAAACTAGCAAGAAAACACTCTTTCCTCAACTTCCATAAAAATATTTGCCAATCTCATAAATACAGTCTTGGCAATTATAACCATTCCCAAGGTAACAAAACAACCAATCTAGCTTCCAACTGGTCTTGATTAGTAGACCTTTCGATCAAGGAAATCATTTTCTATATTCCCCTCACTATGATCCAAACCATATTTATATGGATACCATCCACCACTGAATGTCAATCTAACCCATTGGGCATCTAGAAGTTCCCCAACACTTCCTTTACACATTCAAGATCAACATTTAATTAACCATTTTACTGGATTTATAATAAATTTTAATGTCTAATAATATTTGGAGTATTTTCTTAAAGCCCAAATATAATTTCGAAGTATGTTACTTACTAAGTATTTTAATATATAACTCCAGAGTATCTTTAGATCATAATCATTCTTGGGCAGAGGGTCCAACTCTTTCTTTTTAAATTTTTGTAGAGGTTCTAGTTGTTTCTGTCTACTCTCATTAAAACAAAAGATAGGTTGAAAATGTAGATCAACCTAAAGAATTACACCTAGAACTCTTTCTTTGGTTTAGCAACAGCTAGGGGCAGAGGTCACTCTCCTCCTCCCACATGAATTCTGGTAGATTATTTTTCTATCCACCAAGAAAGGGAGGTTGTTGTGATTTCTCACTCAATCACTCCATATTTCTACAGATTTTTGTATCATCTTTATTAGAAAAAACACTTCCCAACAATTCTTGTACCCAGAAAAAAAATTATTTCTCAGTTCCCTTTGAAACCCGAGATTTTCACATGCTCTCCCTTTTCAGAGAATGGTCACCAGAATAATTCCTCTTGCATAGACACATACTTAAGCTAATAGAGATACACACTCCCCTAGAACAACCATGAGATTTTGAACTTTCTCTTGTCACTTCACTTCTACCTTCATGAAGGTTGTTCTCAATCTATAGGCTTCATTTTTACTTTGTTATTGTGTTATTCCAACAACAATTTTCATTTATTATAGGTCAAGTAAATTGACCTTACCACTTCCACGAATCCTCTAATCGTGAGGGATCATACACATATACAAGGTTTAATCCTTCATTAAAGAATTAGTTAGTACTGCTACGGATCCTTTCAATCCATTCACATCTAAGTCTTGCTATTAGCACCCATCATCATAATCCCACTCCTGTAGGATTGGATATCATTTTGAAAAATAAATTATAGGATTCCTCTACCACAGACTAGCATGATTTAATCTCCTTGGGTAAAATCCCAACTGAATTTTAAACTAGATCCTTCTCCCCAATGAACTTATGCAGATAATTTTCATACAACAGTGATACTCTCAACAGGCTCATTTTAGCTTTGGTAAACTAGTCTTATGAATGTTCTCCAACCCATCCAGGCCTATGTCTGAATCATGCTATGATAGATAGGGTAGGACAGTATGCCCTCTCCCTTGAATTTTTCTAAGAAATAAAATCACTTGACTCTTTCGTGAGCCCAAGAAAGACAAGTGTTGTTGCCATGCTTTGATACCAATTTATAACACACCCGACCCCTAAGTACCCTTTCTAGGGATGGAGAATCAATTTTTTTTTTATTTTAATCATATCTAATACTCCTTCTAAGGTCACCATCCTCTTCTACTCATTTGTATCTTTTTAACGACTACTACCAGACTCAAATATGAGCTCTGGATTGCAAGTTATGGTATCCTGAAGCTCTTTGGTTGTCATCAGTCAAAGGTCATGTGGTGCCCACGTGTGTCCATCTCATTCATACCATGCCCAATTTCCTCCATCCACCATCCAATTCAATGGTGGGACTTGATCCTAGTTTAACACATAGGCTAGAGGGGGGTTCAACATTTAGCGCTTCAGCACTGAATGCCCTTTTTCCTTCCTACACGTATTCCCTCTAGAGTCCCAAATTACCAAAGTCTTGAAGGAGCCTAAAATCTCACCACGTGGCTCCAGTAATTAGGCCTTTCGGCTTATCTATGAAACTAAAATCCCCAAACATCCGGAGTCCTGAAGTCTTGGACTCCCAAAGGGTCTGCCCTTACATGTGATGGTGTATTAAACGTGGAAGTAAAGACAGGTGGGTCTCGAGTACTCCACCCACTATTAGGAAAAGTGAGTATGTTCTAGGGGGATGACATGCGACAAGGAGAATATGACATGTGGCCCCATCAATGAGTTACATGTGTCACATTCTAATGGGCACATAGGGTCTATGAAAAACACTAATTAAGGTGGCACGTGGCACGTCGAACCTGGGTCCACATCACCCTGGGTGAATTCGTTGCACCATGTCACTCTGGACTGACATCCTTCCAACACCCCTTAGATCCCATGGTTGAGGTATGTCCACATAGATACAGAGATATATGGCCTCTATTACGTCATAACTTCGGCATTCGGGGGTTCCGTCATGTAACTTCCTCTTTTCTCCCAGAGTAGTCAACATCGAGTTGACCACAGTCTAGATATAACGGTCATGGGAGATCCCAAAGAATCCCCAGATCTACAGTATGAATCACTTTGGGAGTTAGGAATTTGGGGGCTCTACCTACTTAATACTCGTTGTCTCCCAGAGTAGGACTCTGTCGAGGTGCTACATGCAAATCCTTCCACTAGTGGATTAGACAATTGGGAGGGGTTCTCAATGGAGTCCCCAGATCAATATCTCACAAATCTAGCTTAGGGGTCCCTTGGTCTCAGTATTAGGCCACTCCTAGAGGGACACCTATCAACTCGAAACCTGTTGGTAAGATACGTGGAACATGCCTCAGGTGATCGACATATCTTTGCTCTGCCACAAATCCTCCACACATGGCATCATCATCATTAAAAACATGGACCCCAACGTGCTCCTAACATGATACAAAGGTCCCCATGATTAGACGGCTGAGAGGGATCCCGAAGGATCCGAAGACTGACGATCCATAATACTTCTCAAATCTGTCATTCGAAGGTTTTGGTGTTATAAATCCTTTGTTCTCCTGAAACGGTCAATGTTGGACTAACCACGGCATAGATCCAACTGTCAGGGGAGATTCTAAATACCCTCATATCTACGGTTCACATTACTTCGTGACTGAGAATATGATTGGGGTTTAGAAAGGGGAAAAAACCTGTGATTACAGGTAATTAACTGCCAGCCATCGGTCATCCATCCAGTTACTCGTCTTAAAGGTCACCTTTGGCGCATTTGGACGTGTAGTGTTCATCCACCCCAGAGTCCGGACTCCTGGAGTCTTGAACCACTTAGCTCCTTTTTTAGTGTAGCAAAGGGTTCCATGGACCTGGTCCTATGGAACTTTGTCAAGATTCATAGGTTACACCCTTTAACTCTTATCCAAGATTTGGATTAAGTCCCTTGGATAAGATCATGGTCACTTGGACAACTCGTTTTAAGGGAATTCCCTCCAATTAATAAAACTTAAGTTCTAAAACAGGGAGGGGTATTTTTGAACCAGCCTAGAGTCCAAACTTGTCATCTTACACCCATACAAATGCAACGGTTTGCAGGAGAGCAGTTAAGCATTATAATAATTAATTTCATGCAAATCACAATTAATCACAATTAAAGACATTCAAATCATGCATTTCAATCCAAGTGCACAAGTAAAACAAAATAATTATCTATTATAGTGGATCATTGACCAACTGATTGTGGGTGTTTGCCTTTCCACCCAACCATAGGCTCAGAGGCATTGCTTCTTAGCACTCTGGCCACCCCCGTTCCAAACCATGATATCACTAGGGAACGTTTGCAGTTTCTCAGAGATTCTCTCTCTCTCTCTCTATCACAACAAATCTTGTAATTCCTGAGAGACCCTCTCTCTCTATCACAACCTCTATGCAGTTTATCATATGCTCCCTCAGCATCAAGATCGCTATCTTCTACTCAGATCATGTTTTCTACAAATCCATAGAGATCCTTTCTCTTGTTCTCTCCAGTAACCAGAACAACTTATCAAGCTTCCAGTTCTTCTTCTCATATGGAGAGCCTCACGCGCTCTTCCTCTTTTATTCTACATATCCTGGTTGTGCATTCCCCTCGATGTGTCTCCTTCTTTTCTTCCTTCATGTGTATTCTTTCATGCCTTTCTCCTCCCCAGGAAGGTTTTGGACCTATTGTGTTCCTTCTGTTAGAAGGAAACTCGGGTTAGTCTGGGCCTGCATGAAATATTTCTCTCTATGGTACTTTGGGATGACAATTTTTTGTCTCCACAGCTAGACCCTCCATGCTTCCATTCATTGGGTAGTTGATTTTTAACTACCAATCCTTTTCTTATTAACTGATTTCTCCTTGGTATCAGGATGAGGCTTATTATTTCAACAAGGATAAATTTGGTTCATTTTGATATAATGAACCCTCTCCACAGTTTCCTCACTCTTTTACTCTAGTGATATCATGGCCAGTACTTCAAGGATTCACCCCACAGTCATTCGTTGGTAATATAAATAAAAATACATTTACATTGTACACATTCCATAGCATGGTAATCATAATTAATGATTAATTACAAGATGGGGGAAACATGGGTGTTACTTTCACATGCCCAAATGAAAAATCGCCACATGAGTTTTGAATATCTAGATGCCAGCATGGTGTGTGTCCCTTGGTTTTTTATTAGGATACTTCAAGCAAGCATGAGGCTTTAGTCATATGTTATAGGAAAGAGAGGAATCCATAAGAATATGTAAGAAAAAATGAACATTTTTCCTAATATTTGAGCCCTTTCAGAGATCCTTGTGGGACACATAGTAGATAATAAGTGAGGATCCTCTATGGTCACTAGTAGCTCAACAAGAGAGGATATGTAAAACTTCTATATTCAGGGAGTTACAAGGTGATAGGTGGTGGGTGATTTTTGTCTTCATGTAAATGGCCTAGGAACTCACATCATTCGAGTCTCTAGTGGCCTCTAGAAGATATAAAAGCTCTCCCAAGCCTCCTCCAAAGAGCTATATAACAAAGGAAAGTCTTGGGAAAGAGGAGGATAATTCAGAAGTATTGTTATGTTGTTCAATTGTAGAGGTGTTTGTTCCATCCATCACAGCCAGAAGTCATAGGTTCCTATCCTGACCAAGAAGTTAAGGGGGGAGCAAGGATCATGGAGTCAAGGGAGGATGCATCTTCATCAAGGTATGTAATTTTATGTATTCTCTATTTTTTAATCAATAAATCATTATTTTTTCTCCACATCACTTTTGGTCAGTTCATGAATGTTGATATTCGATTAATTATATTATAGATCCGATTAGAATCAAATTAGATATAGGATTCCAATCCCAGGTAGAGAGGTATTTCTTGTTTTTTGTATAAAGGAAGCAGGTTGTGGAGCTTGAGGCTGGAGTTTTGAGTATTCAACAACTAGGTTTTAGAAAGGAAAACCTACATATAGAGGTATGTGATCCCCACCCCTCCTTAGAATATTTATGAATCCATGTGTTTGACTCTATGTCTAGGGAAACTATAGAAGTCTGAAGCCTCTTTTTTCTAGGACAACTAGGATAATCCTAGGAAGATCTTCCTCATCATTCAGTGAGATCCCTGTGTACTTTTGTCACATAACATTTGGTACAATGATTTACTTCTTAATACAACTTCCATATGGGATTTCCATGAGAATTAGTTGGTAATCGTAAGAAAAATATCATTGGGAGATGACATATTAAAATATGCATAAAAATATGAAATTGATGGTCTAGATGGAAATATCTCAAAAAAATAGGATGTTTCAAAAAATGGCATTGAAAATGGACTTCGGATGTGAAAGTTATGCCATTTTGAAAAAATGCATGAATGGTAACCAAATAGCCACGTGGAAAGTAGAAGTTGGTCCACGTGGTGATTCTCCTCCTTATATAAATTTTTCTATAAGAATCACTTTTAAACAAGTTACTTTATGAAGTGACCCACTTTTATCGAATAAGTGAGAGTCACTTTTACAATGAAGTTACTTTATAAATGAAAGTTACATGAAAAAAAATAACTTAAACTAAAATATTAAATTTATTTAATAGTGATTCACTTTTATAATTAAGTGAAATGAACTTTACAATGAATGCATGAACTTTTAAAAAAAAATTAACAAAAAATAGAATTGAGCTCCATAACTCTTACTAAGTAAAGTAAATTTCAACCAAGTGATCTAGTGAAAAACACATTATAATCTTAGGAAGGAGGATTGGGAGTGTTCCCCCCCCCCCCACAACAACCCACTAAAATTCCCTAACTTAGAGAATTTTAGTGGGAACCTACCTATAAAAATTTAAGAAAGGAATTTGTCACTACTAGCTTGACTATATATTGATACATGAAACTATTATTCTCTATACAATCATAGGGGGGATAATATAAGACTGTTCGGTTGGTATAAAATTTCTTCAAAATTCATTACTCATCTTCTCCATATCCATTATCTAATTGAATCATAAGCCCATTTTCAGAAAATCCCTCTATGATTGTGCACATGCTCTCTAGCCATTTTACCATTTCCCAAGGGCTTTCAGGTCATCCTTGTTGGAATTTTCCTTATCAGGATATCTGTATCAAAAATATTTTCCTTTAGTAGGTATGTTTTCTCCCAACCACTTTTATCTGACACCCTTTTCGATACATAAGAAATCTATATTATCACGAGGCCTTTTACCTCATTCTTATGTGTCAAAATATGATTAGCCCAAGGGACTTTCATGGAACAATCATAACCAACCAAATAATGGTGGGTCCCTCACTAGATTTCTTATTCTATTTAATAAGCCATAGAACTTTTTTCTACAAATTATACACTTTATATATCCCTTCTTTCATTGATGCACACTTTTCAAGGGACAACCCTTTGTTGTCGAGACATGCAATGATCGTTTACCCTTGTATCCTCTGACAAATCCTTCCCGATGAGCCTATTTTGAAAATATGGCCGAGAGGTCGGCCTGTCAGAAAAAATGTTAGGTGGCACCTTCGCCTCTTCTGACACCTCTCTTCTGATAGACCCTTCCAAAAGTGTTATCGAAAGACATCTTTCAAGGCTACCTCTTCAACTCAGATTTCTCCTTCCCGACGACTGATTCTAATGGGAAAATTAAATATTATGAATAAAGGTAGTAAACTATAGAGGTTATGCATGTCAATACAAAAGATAAAATACATTTCCTCCATTCCTTCGGCATGCTTCCTGAGGTAGAACCAAAAATTCCCAGAGGAATCATTGTCAAAAGATCATAATACCTTTAAATTCTTAGATATAACCCTTCTGATGACCCCTTCCGACAATTTCACTTTTAGAAGGAATATTCACACCAACACCTGATCCCTTCCGACGAAATGCTTATGATAACACACATAAAGCTTCCCTGAAAGAATTAATGGCGATGTACAAATCTTCCCCAACCTGAGTTGCAACCCTTTAAACATCAATTACAAAAGTTTTTTTGGAAAAGGTAAATCATAAAAACTATATTTAACCCTAATTATTGTTTTATTTTCCTCCAATAAATCTGTAAGAAGCATATGTGCTCATACTGTGGCAACAAACAAACTCAAAATAACTCATAAATATTAGAGTAGTTGGTATGTATATCATATGATTTGAATTATATGTTATTGGTGATTAATTGTGCAATAAACTCAGTCTAATATTGTATTTAAGAGTAAATAAAATGTAATGTCTCACGTATAAACCATAGAGGAAAATAATCCACTAGATATTATACCTTCTCTTGTTAACATTTCAGAATCGATTTTGATCACAGACACTAGTTTAATAAATGGAAGAGAACATTTTCTAAGGGACACATATTTTACCGCATCTTCACCACCAAAGGTTTCCCACCTAAAGATGAAGAAATTGAAGCATACCACAATATCAGAAAGAGCGACATCTATACTATTGCATCTCTCCCTATGTTTTCCATACAATGATGTTGCACGATGGTGTTTTACACACCTTGTAAAATACATGACCACCATTGTAGATGAATCTAGAGTCCTAATTTCTTCTCTAAACCATGAAGACATCATAATCATATATAAAATCCTAAGGCCTACATTGTCATTGAAAAAGTCATTTCTGAAAAATTATGGAGTAGAAAATGAAGATTTTGAAGAACTAATGGAATATTGGTACAGTGACGAGCTAAAATGGGTCAATAAAGGGGAAAGGTTAATCTTAGATCAATAACTAAAATAAACATGCATTCTACTGAACACCATGATTTTCAGGTTGTATGGTGAGGAAAGAAGCATACATTTTTAGATGGAATGGTTCCCTATGGAATACAATGTGGTGAAGAAAATACAATTGTTCAATTGGGCAAATATCATGGCATTGAACATATTTACCAAAGCTAAGGAAGCACCAAGTATGAAAAAACATGGCTTTTAGATGTCATATTACCTCATTGATGCAATTTGCTCTTCCATTCATTTCCCTACTTTTGGATGGATTTGGACTCCGAGTCATCCCCCGATTCACATTCATTTATCGTAACTATGGGATATAAATTATAAAGAGAAAATTTACAACATATGTTATTATTTCTTAGCCCTTTTGTACAAGGTAATTTTTGGAATTTTTCCACAAAGGATATCACACGGGGCCATAACAACCCTGAAAGGAATTGAAGATTGGTATGTAAAGAAATATTACACTTATATCAGGGTTTATGGAAGTTCCAAGACATCACACCTCTTATCAAAATATTTTATTGAAAAATTGTTAGCCTAGAACAAGAATCACAATAGGGAAAGGGATCACAACCTACAAATCAAAAAAGAACAAGAAGTATTGGCCTAATTTTTCATTGTACGTAGGAAGATATACATTATCTAATAATCCCCATAATGAGAAGGAACTTGAGGTGCTACAAGAGATATGAGTATGCACAGGGAACTTGAAATGGAATTATACCCACAATATAATGTATGACCAAGTCAAATCAGTCAAGTTGATCCACCTAGTCATTCATGAAGTAAACTTTGTTTAAGAATTCTTCAAAGGTTATTTATTTTTTGAATAAGTATGACATAGGATGAAAGATGATCCAGCTAGAGAAATTATTCAAAAACAATAATATGAAGAAAGGAACACAGTAAAGGAATAGTTTAAATTGCTACTAGAAAAGTAAAGAGAAAAGATGGAGGAAAAGGAGATGAAAGAGTTGGAAAGTTAGTTTTCATTGATTTCAAATATATATGAACTCTAGAAGAATTTATTTCAACCCTATTCAACCCGATAAGAATCCTTATAAATATGGCTAAGTGGTTAAGTGGTTGAGAATTCCTATTGGTGTGGTCATGAATCCCAAAGTTGTTTGAGGAATAAAGACATGAAGGACAATGTAAATGCAGGTAACACACTAATACATGGATAGTCTGTGTTGTGTCATTTCCAACGGTGGGATATATGTCATGTGGTTCCTTACAACTGAGGAGTTATTCCCTCTTGAAGTTGGAAGCCCCGAAGATTGGTTAAGAAGCACCTAAAAAGTTATAAGTCATTAATTAAGGAAAGTATAAGAAGCCCTAAAGTTAAGGAAAGAAGTTACTTGGAAAATTATAAATACACATCAATAACCTTTCATTTATATCATTCATTGAAGTGATTTTTTTATGAATGAAGCTATCCTAAGTGGGTCTACACTTGTTCTAGGAATATTGGTGAAGTTCAATAAAGGGAAATACTACAAGAGTGAAGTGTACAAAGGTTTTCTAAAGTAATTTGCGGGTCATAGTGGTGAAAGTAGCGGAACTCCACAGATCAAAGTGGAGAAAATAGTGGATATCCATGAGTCATAGTGGAGAAAGTAGCAGACATCCATGGGTCATAGTGGAGCAAGTAGTGGATGCTTTTGAAAAATCTTGAAGAAGGTGCCATCTGGTTGATTCTGAAGTTGAGAAAGGTGTGGTGATCATAGATATGATGCATTATGGTTTTCTCATGATGAAAGGTATGCCTTCTATGTGTTTTGATGTTCATATCCTGGTAGTTATGGAATATGTTTAAGGCATGTCTTGGATGCCTTTTGGTACATGGTTGCATATGGTGAGGTTCATCTATTGGTGATATTTACACATGCTTGAGACATATCCTCGGTTCTTGGTTTATGGATGTTATGGTTCATTGTTAGAGGAGCATCTTTGTGATATTTACACATACTTGAGGCATATCTTATGTTACATGGTTTATGACATATGATTGAGGCATATCATGAATGATATAATATATTTTTTAGGCACATATTTTGGTATATGGTTTATGGATTTTGACACATGTTTGAGGAACATATCTTGGTACATGGGTTATGGATGTTGGAGCATATTTGGTACGTGGTTTGAGGCATATTTTTTTAGGTTTTGGTAAATGGTCGATGCATGATATGGTATAGGTTTTGGTACATGGTTGATGCATGATATGGTATAGGTTGATGATGGTATATAAACGATAGATTGACAATGATAGGTTTACGTGATAGTGACAATGACACCTTGATTTTAAATTCACAATGACAGGTTGATGTGACAGTGATAGTGATTGGTTTATTGATTTATTTGTGATAGTGACAATGAAAGTATTAGTGGTAGTGACAAGTTTATTCTACACTTATATTTTAGGGCAACATGATGGGGAAAGGAAAAGGGGTTGTAGCTTCCTTCTAGTTGTAGTTGGAGAATTCAAGGAGTTGGAGCTTCCTTTAGGTTGGAGCCTGTAAATCAAGGGGTCGTAGATTCCTTTTGGTTGGAGCCAGAGAACATAGGGATTTGGAGATTCCTTCAAGTTGGATCCTGTAAACTAGGGGGTTGGAGCCTCCTTCCAATTACAGTTGGAGAATTAAGGGATTTGTAGCTTCCTTCAGGTTGGAGCCTCCCTCCAATTACATCTGGAGAACTAAGGGATTTGTAGCTTCCTTTAGGTTGGAGCCTCTAAATAGGGGGTTAGATCCCCCTTCTAGTTGGTGCTAGAGAATTTGGGAGTTGGTGATTCCTATGATTGTAATATTGATATATATAAGAAACAATTCCATGATTTTCTCCCATTTGGGTTTCCACATAAATTTTGGTGTATTGTGTATCGGATGTGATATTGTTGAATGGTATTGCTTGTGGTTATATGCTCATGATATATTGAATCCAATAATAAATTATTTAATGTTGATAAATTTGAATTTTATATATTGTGATTGAAAGTGGTAAAAAGTGCTCAACTGACTCACCCCTGCCCCCCCTCTCAGTATTCCAACAATTGGTATCAGAGCCAGGTTCCTTCAAGAAATAGTCTAACCACTGGAAGGTAGATCATGGAGAGCACCAATTTGTATAAGAATAGAATAACACAGTTTGATGGTCATAACTATGCCTTCTGGAGTAGAAGGATGAAAACATATTTACAGGAACATGGATTTGTTTTTTGGAAATCAGTAGTAGATGGATATAGAGATATTTCCACTCCCCCAACAGATAAAAATGGAAATAAAATCAGTCAAAAAAATTCGAGGAATAAAAATGTTATCCTGAATGGCCTGGTTGATTCAATATATCTCAAGGTTATGCATTGCAATTATGCAAAGAAGATTTGGGACAAACTTCAGCATGTTTACGAAGGATATGCCAAAGTCAAGGTGGCCAAGATTTAGACTTATAGAGGTGAATTTGAACAATTGAAAATGAAGGAACATGAACACATTGCATCTTAATTTTTACGAGTTGATGAAATTTTGAATGCGATTAAAGGGTTGGGAAAATAAGTCGAAGAATCTATGATTCTTTAAAAGGTATTAAGATCTCTTCCAATTATAGTGTATCCTAAGATATCAACTCTAGAAGAAAGAATAGATCTTGATACGTTGAGCATGGACGAGCTACATGGAATATTTACAACTTATGAAATGAGAACAAAATAGGAGAACCCATCCAAGAAGGAAGCAACTTTCAAAGCATCCAAGAAGAAAAATAAGAATAAAAAGCATGAGTTAAATCCAAATTGCAGCTACAACAAGGAGTCATATGCATATGAAGAAATAGAAAAATTCGTAAGGAAGTTGAAGAGAGGAACCAACAAGTACCAAGGTATGATTCCATTAAAATGTTTTGATTGTGATTGAATTGGTCATTTTTCTGGTAAATTTCCTTATGTTAATAATTCATATACTGGTGAAGAATAATCCCCCAACAAAGAAAAGAAATATAGAAAGGGAAACAAGAAGGAAAAAAATAAAATCTTTAAGAAAATATACTACTCAAAGGAAGAAAGTTTTTCATTTGATGAGGATGATGAAAGAGGAAGTGATTCAGAAAGAGTACTCTTTATGGCTATGGAAACTCATAAAGGAGGTCATGAAAGTGACGAAGAATAAGATATAGTAGACCTTGAAGAAGAAAAAATCAGTTCTTTAACTGAGCTGAAGAAAGAAAGGAATAAAAAAAAATCATTCAAAGGAGAAATCATCTTCTTTGAAAACCAAACTTGAAGAAGGAAAGAGAACAAAATAATTAATGCAGATACATATGATAAAGAAAGAAAAATATTGTGAGAAACTTGACAAGGAATTTGTGTCATTGAGAGTTCAATTCAACAAGCTCAACAAGAACTTGAAAATTTCTCAAGTGTTAGAAAACATTCTCAATAGTCAAAGGCCATGCAACAACAAATCTATACTAGGATGCAATAAAATTCATTTTGAGGAAGGTTCAAGCTCCATGACAAAAGAAACATAACAAAAGAATTATGTAGAAGTTATCAAAGGAAGGAATCATGGTCAACAAGAGTCAAAGAGGAATGAATACATAAGACCCTCTACATTCAGGCATAAAAGAAGATTCAATAATTTTGAAGGAAACAACCAAAGAGAGGATCGTGATCATCCAAGGTAGGAATTTAGAAGGACTACATCACAAAGAATATCATTCACTTCCAGGTATCAAAATTTCTTTTTGGGTCATTGTTTTACATGTAGTAACTTTGGACATAAATATCTAGATTGCAGAGCACGCGGAAGAAATTGTCAAGAAAGATATGACTATGTCTCTCTCTCCAATATTGAATGTTACAAATGCCACAATTGTGGTCACATAGCTCGAAATTGTATAAGCGTGATAGAGCCTCCCATGAAATAAAACATTGATGTCATACACAAGAAAGTTTGGAGAAGAAATTAAAAACAATAAGTGAAGGTGAATGAAAAAAAGGGCCTAGAGATCATACTCATAAGATTTGAAGCAATGGAAGATCATGATGAATCTACAGGAATAGAGGAAAATATCAGAATCCAGGAAGAAGATGAAAAAAAAATTAGAATTTAGGAAGATGTTAGAATTCAGGAAAATGATTAATCCGCAGATGAAGAGGAAGATTACTCCACATCATATCGGATATTTTTATGAGTCATTTGTCATGAAGACTCCCAGTAAGTATGAATATTGAAGAGGGGGAGTCTACGGAGTAGCTAATACAGATCAGAGAATTATCCTTCGAGCAGTATGAAGTATGTGCATATTTTGGAAATGCAAATTCAAGTACAGTTTGATTCAACTTTAGAAGTAGGAATATGTTGTGATCACTTGCAACAGATGGGTCATCATCATAGTAGAGTCGTAGAAAATATTAGGACATATGGACAAAGATGAATTCATGATATTTTTGGAATTTATAGATATATATATTGTTATCAAATGAAATTTTCCAGAGTCACAGATGATAGCTATGAGCACAGGCGAGTGGGCAAGTGCAGTTTGTAGCGGAAGAAGATACCTTGTGTAGTTCAATTTAGTGCTATCCCTAAGCACATTTGGAGGGATTCCATAGTTAGAAGGTGGATAAAGTTTAGTGGGGGAACTAAAATAGTAGGTGCGTCCAAATCATAGATCCCAATCAGATCAACGGTCACCAATCATTTCAACGCCCCAAGCTACGCGGGCATTAAAATTCAAAGGTGGACCAAAATCCAAACAACGGTATTACGGGGAGGCTACGTGGAGGAATATGGCTCATTTCGGGCCCAAAGGAGGTGTGGGTCCAAACCACTTTCGACAGCCCCTAAATCACCTGCGCGTATAATTTCATATCTAACAATGATAGGTGTTCGCTCGCTAGTCGTCCAACCACGCTCCAATCCCGAGAAGGATTCATTTAATGAAAAAGGACTGGGTAGATGAAACCTCATCTCAGTCCATAAATAGGAATATTGGAAGCTATGGCTGAGGAGACATAACTGTCATCCTGAGGTACCATGATGAATGGTTTCTTATTGCAAGCCCATACTGATCTGAGATTGCGTCTGACATGAGGAAACACACACAGTCTGACAGAAATATGCTAAGATGAAAAACCTTGAATGGGATAGCCAGACCACACTCCTGGAAGTTATGGACTAATCTAATTATAAATAGATCAGTTTAAGATTTTGTTAAGGTCGTTGAATGGTTGAGAAGAGCTCCCTATTTTGTAATATTTTGATACTAGAGTTGTTCTTTGGTTATGTATGAGACCTGAGACTTTCTCATTAATATAATTCATCTTTTTTCATAATCTTGTTTAATATGTGTCGAGACACTCGTGCATGGAGGATCCAGATGAGGGTTGTAGTTGTATTCTAATGTAGGTTTGATTATAATGTTGATGTGACCTGTTTCAATATTTTCTTTGTTTCCTTGTTTCCTGTTACACTGAAATGATCGTGCATGGAAGATCCAGATGAGTTTTTGTAGTTGCATGATAATGGAGGTTTGATTATTATGTTGTTGTGATATATTTTAATGTTTGAAACTTGATTCCAAGAGTTCTCTTGTGCCTGAGTTTTTCTTCACCAAGCTACTTGAAAGTAGGATTCTCATGGAAGACTTGTCCATCGTTCTCACTAAGTCTTCCTTCTTCTCACCTTTAACTTTAAACCACTGACTGCAGTTAATGAGGACCTCATTTACCTATGCATTCTCGGTCCAGTTTCTGTGTTTAAACATTCTTGTATTAAGATTTTTACATTTGACCTCCACTCATAAACCTACATCCACAAACATTTTGATGGGTACTGGGCTTATCCTCCTACAATATGAGGGTGACTCTCAGTGCTAACATTCTTGGCGTCGTTGTCAGGGAACGAATTGAAGACTTTTCCCTGGGATTGAAAGACAAATAAATTATGATTCTGAAGGTGCATGAGAAATTAGTACCTTGAAGATTGCAACTTGCACCTAGCGACTCCACTATTTCAGTTGTGGCTCCCAAAGGTAGGCACACGAGGTCTACTCCACAACTACCTTTGGAAACACCTGAAGCTAACCTAGAGAATATTATCAAGAAATGAAAGACCTCTCAAGAAGGACTTCCAGCTATTGCACCAGGTGATTCTGGTAATTTACATGATTCTTATTTTAAAACTCTAGTAGTTGTATCTAATTCTCCTTTTATACCATATGATGGAGTTTCCATAAGTTTAAATTTTGAAGGCTTTAATGTTGAAATCCCCGCTTCTAGTCTTCATTTGGAAGGAGAAAATTTTGAAACTCCTATTTCCCCTGATATTGTAAAGTGATTTAGGTCCAGGAGCTTAAAATAATTTCCCACTTTGGGTTTTCCTACTCCTCCTCCTATCAAAGTTGTTGTATCTAAAGAGGGGGGAATTATTTTCCCTTGAACCCCATACCAGTCTCCTCCAACACTCAACCTCTCCCCCTTTCCCCTAGAAACACAGTTGCAGTCCTACTTGTCCAAACTCCATCTCCCCTTGGTTCTCCTACAATTCACATCCCAATGGCAGGTGCTAATCTTCCTAAACAAGATGGATGCCATAGTGGCTACTAGATATGCCCCTCTTGTTTTACCTCAACCTATGAATTCCCTCCTAGTTGGAGACTACCTTAAGTATATGCCCAAGTTCATAGGGGAGGAATACATAACTGCAGAAGAACACCTTTCATCTTTTATAGTAATGCACATAATCTTAACATTGAAAATGAATATGTGTGGATGATATTTTTTGTACAAAGCCTTGATGGTGAGGTTAGGAAATGTCTTAGGGGTTTGAATCCTAGATCTATTGTTGGGATTGAATCTCTGAATGATTCATTCTTGAGGCATTGGGGGGATACAAATATTTTCTTTATTATATTACATAGTTTGGGTCACTTAAGAGAAAAGAGGGGGATTCTGTTTCAGACTTCTCAAAAAGATTTAATAAAATGTACAATAAGATTCCCACTTAAATAAATCCTACATAAATCTCTTCCAAGATTACTTATGCTAATTCTTTTGACCCTGAGTTTTTTCTCCTATTGAGAGAAAGAAGAGATACCTCTTTAGCTCATATGCAAGATGCAACCCTTGAAGTAGAGCATAATATATTGGCAGCTGACAATCTTAGGAGTAAATCGGATAGAGACATAAGAAAAATTGGGTCTGAAGCTTCAACCTCTGATTCCTCTGCTACCCACCCTCAAGTGGATGAATTGACAAAACTGGTAAAATCACTTTCTGCATAAATGGGTAAAATGAAACTTGAAGGAAAGCAGAGCTATAGGAACACCCCAAATGTTGATAATAGGGGTAATTTCAAAAGACCCAATAATTCCCCTCAGATCATCCAAAGAGATCAAAGAAATAGGGATAGGGATGATAAAAAAATCCAAGCCCCTTTCCAAAATAACATTGTTACTGATGAAGAAGGAGAGGAAGAAGATATTGATCCTGAAATACATCGTCTTTGTGACACCTCTTTGTCTCCTCATTTAACCCAATATTCATATGAAGAGTCTATCATAGATGGCCAACTAAATGAGCTAAGAAGAGGGGAAAGGACCATTGGCAATCCAAATAGATACAACCTCAAGTCAAATAAGAAAGAGGGGAGCCAGACATTTCTGATAAACCTACTAGAGCAGCGAATCATGTTAAGGGTGTGGAAGATAGAAGAAAAAAAAAGAGGCACAAAACCTCTAGGCAGTGGTTAAGATCCCTACCCCAGAAGTTAGGGAGATTCTGAAGCCTCCCTCATCTTTTATCTTTGAGAATGAGATTCAAAAGATTAAAATCCTTGTACCTTTTTTGGAGCTAGTTAAGAATGGGGATTTCAAAAGGTACCTTTCCAAAATGATACAGCCTGAACCTTCATCTCATCCCATAGACTCATTCAACCTCCAAGATGAAAAACCAATTATCATTCTAGGGCCTCTGATAGAGGATAGGGATGATTGCTCCCCTCCTTTCTATACATCATTGGATATTCATGGTAAAGTGATACACAATTGTTTGATGGATTCATGGGAATATCATAATCTCATTCCTAATATTGTCATGGATGAGCTTGGGTTGGAGATTACAAAAACCTACTATGACCTATACTCATTTGATTCCAGGAAGGTGAAGTGTCTTGGGGTTATTAAAGATCGGGTTGTTTCCTTGTTCCAGTTTCCAATGAAAAGTGTGGTCATGGATATTGTGGTGGCTAATGTCCCCCCTAAGTTTTGGATGCTCTTGTCTATATCTTGTATCAAAATACTAGGGGGAACTTTTCAGATGGATATTTCATATGCCACCATTCCTATGTTTGGGGGGGAACATAGAGGGCTTTATAGGGAAGAACAACTTTCTTACATTATCAGTGATAAAGCAAATCCTACCAACCACCCTTATTTTTCAGTTGTTACTGATTTAGGAACTAGTATGTTATAGCTCACTAATGCTCCCCAAATGCCTATTGAAATTAGAAAGAAGCTTATTACCTCTTGTGAAGATCCTCCTCCCAATACCTCTATTTGGAAGATGTTTTTTTATGGAGCCTCTTCTAGGGAGAGTGTTGGTGTTGGGGTAGTCTTTATTTCCCCTACCCAAGAGATCATATCTCTATCCTACAAACATGAATTTGAAACAAAAAAAAATGTGGCAGAATATGAGGCTCTTGTTTTTGGTTTGAGGGATACCAAAGACATGAATATTGAAGAGCTAACAGTGTTTGGAGATGCTGAATTGATTGTTCATCAAGTCAAAAATATGTATCAAGCTAAGCACCCCAGGTTGAGGGCCTACAAAAATGAAGTATGGGATCTTGTGGATAGTTTCTTCTTGGCATTTAATATCTCATTTGTTCTAAGAGAGGAGAACACTATGGAATATTCCATGGTTTTTTCAACTAGTAAGTTCAAGGTTCCTTTGCCCCCCAAACTCAAGTATGATGTGGAAGTAAAGTATAGACCCTCTATTCCAGAAAATGTCAAACATTGGAAGGTTTTTGAGGATGATCTTGAGATAAGAAGGTTTCTTGAGACTGTGGATGAATTCTCTACTTTACAGATTGATCAAGATCAAGATACTGAAGAAATCCCCCATGCTGATATTTTTCTGAATAAAATTGTTGACCATCATATTGTTTAGTTACCCAGTAACCATATTCCAAAGGGACTTGTCCCCTTCGAGATATTGTTTGATAGAATTCATGTTAATGTGAAGGTTAAAGGTTCAACTGAAAATGCTGATGTGATTGAATGCAATTTAGGAACAAAAGGGGATCCAAAGTATGTTAAATTGTCTATTAGTATGTCAAAGGAACAAAGGGATGAATATGTCAAGCTTTTAAAGGAGTTTGCTGATGTCTTTTCCTAGAAATATGAAGATTTAAGAACATATGACACCAACATTATTAAGCCCTAATATTGGCTCATTACCCCTTAATTGGGGCATATTAGATTAGTAATGCTATTTTATTTATGTTGGATTTAGGCCATTAGTTGTAATTTAGATTAGTAATGTTATTT
>JZKD02S0286667.1:121133-133896 GCA_000966675.3 Picea glauca | reverse complement strand
GTAAAATGAGGTTTCCCCCTCGAAGAGGCTTATTATCTGAAATTATCTCTTTTTCAAGGCGTTGAGTACTTTTTCTGAGGTTTTTATATGCTATATTGATGTTTGGTTCTTAACAAACATCATGGAACATAAGGTCCCTCTGAAGTTATCTGGAAAAGTTATTGGATGCCCATATCATCATTCCTTTGAGATACTTAGAATGGGTGGCTAACTTGGTGATGCAATCCCCCTACTCTCCCTCGGGGCTGCGTGACCTCCCGGTCTAGGATATTTAAAATTCCTGAGCTGAATTGGCTCTTAGGGACCTTTCTAGTCTCAATCTCAATCAAACACAGGCCCTATTATCACCCTTAGGTTTTTTATGGTCATGATTCGATCATTGATGACTTGTTCATCGATAAATGGTTCACTTTAATTGTGGGGCACCAAAATGCTCACTCTTTATCAGTGGGATCTATCTCTGCAATTAGAAAGTGCTCACCCAACTCGATATAATCGAGGTCATTGATCCTTCGTCCTGATGAGATCAACAACATTCGTGAATATCAGGTCATGAACTAGCAAGTTCACTAATTTCACATCCACACTCTGCAATGATTCCCCACCATCGATTTCCATCCACATATCGACGGGTACGTGGGCCTCGCTTTTCTTATCACCTTTTCCCAATCTCAATTCCAACGGGTGCTAGATATTTTCACTAATCCTTATTTGCATGTGAACTCAGGCTATGACTTGAGCCTAAACCTCCCTAAGCACTTTGGACTTCGGGCTTCGGTGGTTCTCTCCTCACGTTGTGACCACTTCTTCTGGAATCACAATCCTCCAAAACTAGGGAACAAGATCCACGGTCATCGTTCCTCTCTGAGATCGAAAGCTTGGTTTCCTTATTCAGAATTTGGGCTTTGGTTGAATCTGCATGCACAATCCAAAAATCCTCCAGAGTGTCTATCCAACGAAATGAACCTCCATCCTCCATGCGTCCCCTCATAGATCAGCGATCTGTGCTTTTCCTTTGTGATCGACGACCCTCAATGCTTCGGGCTTTGACGCTTCGGGAAATTCTGAATCCACCTCTCCACAAAACCTTTGAAACACTAAGTATTCAGAATATTAGATCTTCTACCAAGTGTCCTCTTTCACAGAAGGCCCTGATTACCTCATGACTTTAGGCTTCATGAGTCCTTGCACCTCCTCTATCCAATTCTTCCAAATTTCTTATGCTCAAGAGTGCAAGATCTGGTGACACCTATCCTTACCAATGAACAATCCAGATCTACTTCGGATCTCGGCTCTTTGGGAGTTCTCCCATATCTTCTTTCTTCTTTCTATAGAGTGTTATGCCACCGGACCTCCGAATCTACTACCACGTGCCTTCCTATGCCAACGAATAGGATCAATTCTTCTCTTTGGGAGTTCAAGAGTTTTACAACCTCCACATAATGAATCTTCCAGAATCATGTAGTTCCAGACTACGTAATCTGCTGACACATGTTCTTTTCAATGAACATATCAGATATCCTTCAGCTCCCTACTCTTTGGGAGTTATTCCACCTTCTACACCCCCTTTCTTCCAGAGTGCTTCCTTCCGTACACCATGATCTAACACCATGTGCCTCCTGGCGATTGATGACCATGATCTACTCCACCTTCGAAGCTTCGACAATATTGCAACAACCTCATCTGAAATATCCCAGAGTGTTGTTCCTCCACAAAATTAGATCTTGCTCCATGTGTCCCTTCCAGCACCAATGATTGGGATGAGCTCAGGGCTTCAGAACTTCGGCATATTTGCACTCTTCTCACCTAAAATATTCTGAAGTGCCTTGGCTCCGGAATTTTGGATTTGTTGCACCCTGTCCCTCTAGATGATGGATGATATCGATCCACTCGAGGACTTTGGGGCTTCACGAGTCCACCCTCCTATGCACTTAAATAAATTTTAAAGCTTGTGCACTTTACTTGGATCTGACAGTTGTCAACCCACGCTCTCAGATCCAACAAATGGGATATGTTATCCTCCTTTGCATGCTCCCTCTCATGTTTCGACATGGAATATTATAGTCCAGATCTTCTCCTTGTAGCTGATATGATGATTGTTGTCTCTCTCCTCAACTCTAGCTGCACCTACCTTTGAATGAAGTATTTCTCAATAATTTTCAAAGGTTCGGCTTCTGAAACTTCTCCTGTGAGCTCGATTACATTGAGTCTCAACTTGTGCTTTTCCTCCTGAGCTTTGGGACTTGGAATAATTCTACTTCTATGCACTCCTTGCGCTTGACTCACAATTCACTACTTGAACTATTCTCGGCCTTCTCCACTCTTTGCAGAGACTTTATGCACAATGGCACTATTCCTCCTAAGCTTTTTCTTGCTCGAATCTCTAAGGGACTCAACCCTTTTGCACCCTTCAAAGGGATATTTGTGCCCTCTTGGAAACTTCTACTCAAAGCACTCCTTGTTGAGCTTGCAGAGTATTCAACAAATTTGTGAGTGCCCTAATCTAACACTTGTATTTTCTCTGAACTTGAAACAGAGTTCACCGGTGCACACTCACACTTTATCAATGCCCTCCTAGCATAGCTTCACAAAGTCCTAAATAACTTTGTGCTACACTTACTACTGCACAGACTTTCCTTCAGGGTATTCAATAACCCTATCTCTCTATGCCTCCTCTGCACAATCTCTCCCCAAAGGTATTCAACAACCTTGAGGCTCCTCTTGAGATTTTGAATTTTCTAGTGTGCCCTCCTGGTACGTTCTTCTCTGACTCAAAAGATTTTAAATGCGCACTCTTTGCAATGGCTACAGAGTTTCAATACTCTATTGTGCACTCCTTGCACATCCTAAAGAACCCAAAACAACTCAACAACTCTCAAATAGATAGTGGAATCTATCTTAACCCTGCAGATGGAACTTATCATACATATACAACATATGCACACATAAACAAAAAATGTAATTCATAAACAATCACCACACAGGAATTGATAAACAGTGAGATCTGTTCTTTTGTATTAAAACCAGAATGTCAATTACAATACATGAGCTCGGATTGCTATAGAGTCTTGAATCTTCTCCTCTCCTTAATCTCCCTCCCCTTGAATTCCTAATGAAATATGATAAAAATATCTTTTTACAAAAGAGGGCCTCCTCGAGTTCTCCCTCCAATTCACCTAACTCTCATTAATTTCATTGAATTACATTCAATGGCCATCTAGTCGGAATTGGATCTAGATCTCATCAGCCTGTCAGCCATTAAAGATGAACTTATCTACAGCCTATATAAAGGCATCTATTTGGATCTTCTATCCTTACATCATTTAATTTTATTAACTTCACATTTAAAATTTAATATTCGGTGGAAATATGAGAGGGTTGGCACCTCTCCCCTCCTTGAATGCGCATTAATGTACTGGGATGTTGGCGCGTTGTTGAGGTGGAGTGATTCTCTTTCATCATACTCCACTACTAGGAAAATCATGAGTTCCTTCTCATGAGATCCTCTATCCCAATGTTGAAATCCCCCTCGATCCCAAACTCTGCTTTGGAGTTGTCCTCCTTATCCTTTGTTTTGTTTTTGTCATTGTTGTTGCTTCTTCTTCTTCCCAACTACTATGGCATGCTCTCTTGTGTTAAACTTTCCCTTGCTGACTTCTTCTTCTACTAAATTCACCATTAGCTCTCTTATATCCTCAATGACCTCTTCCAACTACTCTATTGGCTGGCTCTTTTTTTTCAGTCTGCTCAACTGCAACTCTTCTTCCTCATACACATCAAAGGCAGATCATCCTAATTCCCCATGTTGTTTTATTATTCTATGATATTAGATTTCCACCCTGCTGCAGAATCCAGTTATGCAGTCTCATCATTGAGCTTTTGCTCATCTTCCTCCTCTGAAAGGTTAGCTCCTATCAAATCCTCTTGTGTTGGTTCAACTCCATCTTCCTCCAGTTTCTCCCCACGGTGGTATGTTCCTCCACCTATTTCTAACTTAGCCTGTTGGATGTGCATGCTTTGCACCATCACCCTTCTCTCCATGTATTCTAGTTCCTCACAAAGATAAATAAAGCCTATGATGTCTGATTCCTCTTCTTCTGTAGACTCTAGTGTTGTAGTGATCTCCTGTTCATCTTCATGGCTGAAACTTTTGAGAAATTATGTTGAATTCTCTTCTTCTTCTGCTACTTCTTGGGAAGATTCTGATATCTTCTCTTTCTCCTCTATGACAATCACACCTGGCTATCTTTCTGTTGTATCAAAAACACCTATCCTAGCCTCTTCTTGGCTATTTGGAAAGAATATATGAATTCCTCCAATGATCAGAACACACCTCTCATATTATTCTGTCAGCACTCCTTGTTGATATGAACTCCTAGTTGAGTTCATGAGACTTTCAAGCAGTCTCTTCTCTTCTCCCTTACCCAGCGGTAAATTTGGGATTTCTCTTATACCCACCTAGCAGCCTATGAGATCAATTGATCTCATCTCATTTCCCACCTAGCAATTTGAAATTTCGTCACTTCCCTCCTGGCAGTCTACAAGATCTCTGCTTGATATCCTCTCCTCATCATTGAGGTTTTCTCCTACTTCTGGTTCATAGATTTAAACTAATCTCTCCTTTATGTTACTGAGGTTTTCAACATGCCTCAGCCACATCCTCAACTTTTGTTGTTTTCTTCTGGATAACATCTTCTGGACAAGACACTTTGTTTTCCTCTTCAAAGGCCATTCATATGTCCAGTGTACCTTTTCCTCCTACTGCATCTTCAATGTCAGCCTCTCATTTCTTCTCTAATATCCTTAAGCTCTTTGTCCATCTTTGTTTGAATTTTCATCTTGTGATCTGCTCCTTGACCACACTTATGGCCTTCAGTAGCCATATTCTCTGCTTTCATCCCTCCTAGTTGTCTACCAATTGTTGAACATCTTGCAACAATATTTACATAGAATCAATACTTTGTCTTCCTTCACCTGTTGTCTACAGGAGAACTCTAGCTTCTAATACCATTTGATGTTATCATATTATATCCTTTATCACTTCTACCTATATAAATCAATTATGTGTCTTTGATGCCACTTAATGGTATCAGGCTATCTCTTTTCACCTTCTCATCTTTTCCCACTATCTGTAAGAAAAATCAATATCTGATACCACTTGATGCAGACCCCTTACTCTCCCTCGGGGTTGCATGACCTCCCTTTTAGGATATTTAAAATTCTTGAGTCAAATTGGCTCTTCATGACCTTTTTGGTCTCAATATCAATCAAACATAGGCCCTGTTATCACCCTTAGGTTTTTTGCGGTCATGATTCGGTCATTGTTGATTTATTCATCGATCAATGGTTCATAGTAATTGTGGAGTGCCAACGTGCTCTCTCTTTATCTGAGGGATATATCTCCAAATTCATAAAGTGCTCGCCCAAGTCGATCTAATTGTGGTCATTGATCCCCCATCTCGACGAGATCAACGACATTGGTGAATATCTGGTCGTGAACTAGCAAGTATGATAATTTCACCTCCGCGCTCTGCAATGATTTCCCACCGATGATTTATGTCCATAGATTGACGGGTACCTGTGGGCCCCACTTTTCTTAGAACCTTTTCCCAATATCAACAACAATGGGTGCTAGCTCTTCTTGCTAATCCTTGTTTTCATGTGACCTTAGGCTGTGACCCAGGCCTAAACCTCCCTAAGCACTTCAAGCTTCAGGATTCAACATTTCTCTCCTCACACTATGACCAGTTCTTCTAGAATCACAATCCTCCAAAACCACAGAACAAGATCCACAGTACTTGTTCCTATCTAATATCAACGACTCAGTTTCCTTCTTCGGAATTAGGGCTTCGGATGAATCCATGTGCACACTCCAAAAATCCTCCGGAGTGGTTATCCAATGAAATGAACCTCCATCCTCCATGCATCCCCTCACAGATCAGTGGTCCACGCTTTTCCTTTGGGATCGATGAACCTCAATGCTTCGGGCTCCAACGCTTCAAGAAATTTTGAATCCACCTCTCCACAAAACCTCTAGAACACTAAGTCTTCAGACTAGAAGATATCCTGCCAAATGTCCTCCTTCATGGATGACCCTGATGACCTCGCGACTTCGGGCTTCAAAATTCCTTACACCTCCTCTCTCTAATTCTTTCGAAGTGCTTATGCTCCAAAGTGCAAGATATGGGGACACCTATCCTTACCAATGAACAACCCAGATTTGCTTCGGCTCCTGACTCTTCAGTATTTATCCTAACTCTTCTCTCTACTTTCTCTAGATTTTTATGCCTCTGGACCTATGAATCTACTACCACGTGCCTTCCTATGCCAACATCTAGGATCAATTTCATTCTTCAGGAGTTTGAGAGTTTTACAAGCTCCATGCACTGAATATTCTGGAATTATGTCATTCTGGACTGTGTAATCCACTGACATGCTTCCTTTGCAATGAATGACTTAGATATCCTCTGAATCCCTGATATTATAAATTTTTTCCGCCTTCTGCATCCCCTTTCCTTTGGAGTGCTTCCTTCTGGACTCCAATATCTAACGCCACGTGCCTCCTGGCGATCAATGGCCAGGATATGCTCTGCCTTCAGAGCTTTGGAGATATTGCAATAACCTCTGCTAAAATATCTCGGAGTGTTGTTCCTCCAAAGGATCGGATCTTGCTCCACGTGTCCCTTCCAGCACCAATGGCTAGGATGAGCTCCAAGCTTCAGAAGATTTGCACTCTGCTCACCTGAAATCTTTCAGAGTGCCTTGGCTTCAGACTTCCATATCTATTGCAACCTATCCCTCTAGACGATGGACGATCCTGATCCCCTTCGAGACTTTGGGGCTTCAAAAGTTCATCCTTCTGTGCACTTAAAGAAAGTTTAAATCTTGTGCACTTTACTTGGATCTGATGGTTTTCAACTCACGTGCTTAGATCCAATGGATGGGATCTGTTCTCCTCCTCCACACGCTCTCTCTGGTGTCTAGACGTGGAATATTATGGTCCAGATCTTCTCCTTTCATTTGATATGATGATTGTTGTCACTCTCCTCAGTTGTGGTTGTGTCTTCCTTCGAATGAAGGATTTATCAATTATTTTCAAAGGTTCGGCTTTTGAACCTTCTCCTGCGAGCTCGATTACTTTGAGTCTCAATGTGTTATTTTCATCCTGATATTTGGGACTTGGAATAAGTCCACTTCCATGCACTCCTTGTGCTTGATACAAAGTCCACTACTTGAACTATTTATGGCCTTCTGCACTCTTTAGAGAGACTTTGTGTGCAATGGAACTATTCCTCCTGAGCTTTTTCTTGCTTGAATGTCTAAGGGACTCATCCCTTCTGCACCCTTCAAAGGGATATATGTGCCCTCTTGGAAAATTCTGCTCAAAGCGCTCCTTGCTGATCTTACAAAGTATTCAACAACTCTATGAGTGTCCTCCTTCGACACTTTTCTTTTCTCTGAAATCGAAACAAATTTCACCTGTGCACACTCTCACTTTCTCAACTCCTTCTTGGAAGAGCTTCATAGAGTCCTCAATAACTCTATGCTACGCTTACTCCTGCGTAGACTTTCCTTCAGGGTATTCAGTAACCTTGTCTCTTTGTGCCTCCTCTGCATAATATCTCCCCCAAGGTATTCATCAACCTTTAGGCTCCTCTTGAGATTGTGAATGTTCTAGTGTACCCTCTTGGCACGTTCTTCTCTGACTCGAAAGAGTTCAGATGGGCACTCCTTGTGTTGGATACAGAGTTTCAACACTCTGTTGTTCACTCATTTCACAGCCTAAAGAACCCAAAACAACTCAACAAATATCAAATAGATAGTGGAATCTATATTAACCCTATAGATGGAACTTATCATACATCTACAACATATGCACACATAAACACAAAATGACATTCATAAACAATCACCACCCAGGAATTGCTAAACAACGAAATATGTTCTTTTGTATTAAAACCAGAATGTCAATTACAATACATGATCTCGGACTTCTACAGAGTCTCAACTCTTCTCCTCTCCTTACTCTCTTTCCCCTTGACTTCCTAATGAAATCATATACAAAGATCTTTTTACAAAAGAGGGGATCCTCGAGCTCTCCCTCCAACTAACCTAACTCACATTAATTACATTGAATTGCATTCAATGGCCATATAGTCCAAATCGGATCTAGATCTCATCAACCTATTAACCATTAAAGGAGACCTTATATACATCCTATACAAAGGAAAGGATTTGGCTCTTCCAGCCTTACAACATTTAATTGTATTAACTTCACATTTAAAATTTAAAATTCAGGGGAAAAATGAGAGGGATGGCGCCTCTCCCCTCCTTGAATGCACATTGATGTGCTAGAATCATGGCGTGTTTCTAAGGTGGATCGATGCTCCTGCATCACTTGGTGCCCATGAGGAATAAAAATGGGGAAATCAGGTTATGTGTTGATTTCAAGAATTTGAACATGAGCTCCAAAAAAGATAATTACCCCTTGCCAAAGATGGAGCACATTTTACAAAGAGTGACTGGTTCATCTAGGATGTCTATGATTGATGGATTCTCTAGCTACAATCAGATATATGTCCTTCCTAAAGATAGAGAGAAAACAACCTTCACTACTCCTTGGGGCACGTTCATGTATGCTAAAATTCCCTTTGGAATGATGAATGCAGGGGAAAACTTCCAGCGATCCATGGACATTGCCTTTATTGGGGAGAAAGACAAATTTGTAGTCATCTATCTGGATGACATTACAATTTTCTCAAAGTTTGACAACGAGCATTGTCAACATTTGAAGAAAGTCTTTTTGAAGTGCAAAACATTTGGTCTCTTTCTTAATCCTAAGAAATCTTTGTTTTCTATTAAAGAGGGTAAATTATTGGGGCATATTGTGTTAGCAGAAGGGGTAAGAATTGATCCAAGAAGAGTAGAGGCCATCCAATCTTTATCTTTTCCCATATCCAAGAAAGAGGTTCAGTCTTTCTTGGGTAAAATCAATTTTCTAAGAAGTTTCATCTCTAATTTCACTGAGTTGGTTAAGCATATTACAACCATGCTTAGAAAAGGAATCGAGGTGAAATGGACTACTGGGTCCAGAAATTATTTTGACCAAATCAAAGGGGCTTTGGCTGGAGCACCTGTGCTCATTGCCTTGACTATTCTAAGGAATTTCTAAAATTTTCTTTTTCCTCATCTGATATATTGGATTTTGTTTTGCTATGGAAAAGTACACAGGGGTTAACGCAACCTATTTCTTTTATCATCAGAGCATTGAGGGATGCAGAAATGAGATATGATATCATGGAGAAGTAGGCATACGCTTTGGTCAAAGCCCTCAAGGCTTTCATAATATATGTTCTGTATTCAAAAATCGTTGCATATGTTCCCTCAACCTCAGTAAAAGAGATATTGATCCAACCTGACATAGATGGGAAGAGAAGTAAATGGATTTCTCAAATTCTGGAATTTGACCTTGAAATAAAGTCCACTAAATTGGCGAAAGGCCAAGGTTTGGCCAGGTTGTTAGCTGAATCAAATTGCAAGGATTTGGGGGTTAATTTCATGAACATAAACTTAGAAAATGAGCAAGTTGATATTGTTGATAAATACTCTCATGTCAACCTCAACTTGGAAAAATGCACCTATTATAAAGACATCATATATTTTATGCAAAGGTTGTGGCCTCCTGATGGTTTAGATAAGAAAAAGGCGAGAGATTTTAAGCTCAAAGAAACCAAATATTGTCTCATTGATCAATTTTTATATTGGAAAGATCCTCTTGGAGCTCTTTTGAGATGTCTAGATCCACATGAAGCCCAAAGAGCCATAACTGATTTTCATGACAACTTATGTGGGGGACATCATTTCTGGAGGACCACAACTTATAAGATCCTTAGAGTTGGGTATTCCTAGCCTATCCTGTTTACTGATGTCTGTGGAAATATTAGATCTTGTGGAAAATGCCAAATGTTTTCTGGAAATCAGCAACTCAAATATTTTCCTTTGAAACCTGTGGTGGTTTCTAGACCTTTTCAACAATGGGATCTTGTATTCATTGGAGAAATACACCCATACTCAAGTGATCAACACGGGCTGATTTTGATTGCCACTGATTATTTCACCAAGTGGATAGAAGCCATTCCTACAAGAATTTCCTCCCACAAGGTAATCATTAGCTTTCTTGAGGATATCATGTCTAGATTTGGTTGTCCAAGGAGGAATGTTACAAACAATGTTGATTCCTTCAAAGTTGAACCATTAATCAAGTTTTGTGAGAAGTATGGGATTAAACTAATCCATTCTACTCCTTACTATCCCCAGGGAAATGGTTTGGTAGAGTCCTCTAACAAGAGACTCATAAATATCATCAAGAAGTTATTAGAATACAACAAGAAAGCATGGGACTCAAAGATGAAATTTGCATTATGGGTTGACAAAGTCCCAAAAAATAGGTCACTTGGTGTTCCGCCTTTTCATCTTGTATATGGGGTTGATGCTATTTTTCCTACTCATCTTTCCTTACCTGTGGAAAAATTCCTCCAGGACTACCAAGGAGAACCTAATGATATGGTCAGGAGGGTACAACAGTTGGTAGAAGTACAACATGCTAGGGAGAAGCTACTTGATAAAGCTGAGGATCATCATAATAAAATAAAATGAGCCTTTGACAAGAGGGAAAGAAAGGAATATTTTCAGCTGGGGGATTTGGTGCTCAAGTGGGATGCCCCCAAGCAAGACAAAGGAAAACATGGTAAATTTGAAGCCTTATGGATTGGTCCTTTCCATATTTCTGAAGTATTTTAAAATAACACCTATAAGTTGCAGAGCTTGGAAGACTCTGAAGTTTTTGGTGGCCCTATCAATGGGAAGTTTCTGAAAAAATATTTTCTTAAGCCATGCTTGGCTTTCCATCATTGTAATTACGACTTCCTTTTTATTTTCTATTGAATAAGAGACTCCATGACCCTAAGGCTAAGGCACTAGAACTGCACGTTCTTGGTAGCTCACAGGGAGCATGCCATCCCCTGTGGAGCCAAATGTTATCACATGAAATTGTCCAGAGTCACGGGTGACAACTATGAGTGCAGGCGAGTGGGCAAGTGTAGTTTGCAGTGGAATAAGATCCCTTGTGTAGTTCAATTTAGCATTATCCCCAAGAACAGTTGGAGGGGTTCCATAGTTAGCAGGTGGATAAAGTTTAGTGGGGGTGATAAAATAATAGGCGTACCCAGATCGCAGATCGCGATCAAATCAATGGTCACCAATCATTTCATTGCCACAAGCTACGCTCGCATTAAAATACAAAGGTGGGATGAAATCCAAAATGTAGTATTGTGGGGAGGCTATGTGGTGGAATATGGTGCATTTTGGGCCTGAAGGCGGTGTGTGTCCAAACCAATTTCGACAACCCCAAAATCACATGCACATATAATGTTGTATCCAACAATGACAGGTGGTCGCCTGCTAGTCATCCAACCATGCTCCAATCCCAAGAAGGATGTAGTTAATGAAAAAGGACCAGGTAGTTGAAACCTCAACTATGTCCATAAATAGGAAGCTTGGAAGATATGGACGAGGAGACAAAACTATCAGCCTGAAGTACCACGACAGATGGTTTCTTCTTGCAGGCCCATAATGATCTAAGCTTACGTCTGACAGGAGGAAACATGCACAATGTGATAGAAAGATGATCAAACTAAAATCCTTGAATGGGATGGCTAGACCACACTCCTAGAAGTTTTGGACTTATCTGATTATAAATAGATCAGTTTACGATTTTGTTAAGGTTGTCGAATGGTTGAGAAGAGCTCCCTATTTTGTAATATTTTGATACCAGAGTTGTTCTCTGGTTATGTATGATACCTGAGACTTTTTCACTAATATAAGTCATCTTCTTTCATCATCTTGTTTAATATATGTTGAGACACTCGTTCATGGATGATCCAGACGAGGGTTGTAGTTTTATTGTAATGTAGGTTGAATTATAATGTTGATGTGACATGCTTCAATATTTTCTTTGTTTCCTTGTTTCCTCTTATGCTGAAATGCTCATGCATGGAAGATCCAGATGCGTTGTTGTAGTTGCATGATAATGGAGGTTTGATTATTATGTTGTTGTGATATATTTCAGTTTTTGAAACTTGATTCCAAGAGTTCTCTTGTGCCTGATTTTTTCTTCACCAAGTTGCTTGAAAGTTGGATGCTTATGGAAGACTTGTCCACCTTTCTCACTAAGTATTCCTTCTATTCACCTTTAACTTTAAACAACTAACTGAAGTTAATGAGAACCTCATTTCAGTATGCATTGTCAATTCATTTTCTGTTTTAAAACATTCTTGTATTGAGCTTTCTCCATTTGACCTCCACTCATAAACCTACCTCTAGAAACATTTTGATGGGTACTAGGATTATCCTCCTGCAATATGAGGGTGACGCTCAGTGCTAACATATAAGATAGTGGATTAAATCATATTGAAAAGTGGAATCAATTAGTCATAGGAAAGAAATCAGTGAAAGTAATAAAAATACAAGGGAAGAGAAACCGTCAGTAGGATCCATACCATCAAAGGAAATTTGTTGAAAATTATGGTCATTGATGTGAAATTCACAATACATGAAGATTACAAGTCAAGTAATTTTTGAATGATTTATATATATGTCAGTGAATTACAAGAGGAAGCACCAATGGACAAGTATCTATATAAGAGAGGAAAGGAATCATATACAAGAAGCCACACATTGAAGTACATGACATATTGCAGAAAAG
>JZKD02S0286667.1:75331-90553 GCA_000966675.3 Picea glauca | reverse complement strand
GTTCAAGTACAAGATGATTCAAAATGAAAATGTCTCCTTGGTATATATAGGAGACTAGGAGGTATAATTACAACTAATGGCCTAAATCTGACATAAATAAAATAACAATACTAATCTAATATGCCCCAATTAAGGGGTAATAAATAACATTACTAATTTAATATGCCCCAATTAAGGGGTAATGAGCCAATATTAGGGCTTAACAAAACTAACATAATACCGTGGTTTGATGGTCACATTGGTCTAAAGTATGAGATGTGGAAGAATAAAATGAAAACATTTTTAGGAGCATGGGGGTATGATGTTCGGTACTTAGTTTTTATAAGATACACCGGTCCAAAGAAACCAAAGACTAAAGCCGATAAAGAATTGAAAAGAAACAACAAAATGACAATGGATTTCATCTTGGAAGGATTATGTGATTCAATAAAATAAAGAGTGGGAAAATGTTTATTAGCTAAATAACTTTGGGATAAGATACATAATCTCTATTCCAAGGAATCATTTTTCACAGATTCAGATCCTATTAAAGAAAGTGCAAGTACAAAATAAGAAGAAAGATGCTCATCATGTTAGACAGATTCAAAAGAAAAAGATTGTGAAGAAGACATAGTATATATTGAAGAAGAGTTAATCAGTGTTCTACATGATATAACAAAAGAAAGTAATAAAAACCAACCACTTGAGGAACAATTAGTCAAGAAGAATTCTCAAGAAAGTTTTGAAGAATCCAAAGAGGCCATCATGAAACTAAAATATTAGCTAGAAGAAGCTAGAAATATTGAAGAAACATACAAAATTCAAATGGAAGATAAGCATTGTTTGGAAGCCAAAATAGCAGCACTAAGAAAGGAAGCAATGAAAGAGAAGCAATGTTTGGAAACTAAAGAAAGGAAGAAGAAAGAGACAGTAGATTTTGACAGATCATCTTAAGGAAATAACTGACGAATTAAACAGCTTGAAGTAGGATTTACTCAAGAAGAGAGAAGACCTGAAAAATGAATTATGTCCTTGACGATCCAACTTGAAGAAGCAAAGAGAACAGAAGAAGTCATGAAGATTCAGATGATGAAGAAAGAAAAAGAGGTTGAGAAGATTGAAGAAGAAGTTGTCACATTGAGAGTTAAAATCACCAAGCTCAACAAGAACATTGAAGTAAGAGAAACATCCACATCATCAGTAGAGAATGTTGAAGAGAAACACTCTAGGTTGCCAGAGAAGAAGAATGAAGAAAAGAGTAAGAGTTATGTAGAAGTACTCAAAGCAATGAATCATGGTCGACCAGAATCAAAGAAAAATGATAGAGATACATATTGAAGAAGACCCTCCACATTCAAACCACAAAAAAGATTCAATCATGATCATGATCATCCAAGGAAGGAATTTAGAAGGAATACACCACAAATAAGATCATTCACTCCCAGGTATGTAAATTTATTTTATGGTCATTGTTTTTATTGTACTAATTTTGGACATAAAGTTGCAGATTACAGGGATTATGGAAGAAATGTTCAAGAAATAAATACTTATGTGGCCCCACATAACATTGAATGATACAAATGCCACAATTATGGTCACATAGCTCATGATTGTAGAAGCATGATGGATAATTATATGAGAAAGAACATCGATATTAGATATAAGAAGGTTTGTAAAAGAAAACAAGAATAGGTAAAGGAAGATTAGATGAATGAAGGACACTCATAAGTCATAATCTCGGGATTGGTAGTAGTACGAGATGAATACAAATCTATGGGGAAAAAGGAAGATGTTAGATGCATGATGGTTTGGAGAAGAAATGAAAAAAAAGAAGAATAGGTGAATAAAGAACAGGTCCTGAAGATCACAGGTTTTGCAGTAGTGCAAGAAATAAAAGGAGAGCAGGTGAATAAAGAAAAGGCCCAAGATATTGTACTTTCAAGAACTGTAGTGCAATATCAATCCACAATAAGAAAGAAAGAAATCATATTTCGGAAAGATAATGAGTCTACAGATGAAGAGGAATATTACTCTGCATCATAGCGACTATTGTTCTAAGCCATCAGGCTTGGAGACTCCCAATAAATATAAATATTGAATAGGGGGAGTCAGTGCAATAGCTACTACAAATCATAGAACTATTTTTAGAGAAGTTTGAGGTGTTTGCAAAGACATATTCAAAGTGCTCAGATAATAGAGGTACATAGTGACAGACTAATCGATTGAGAAGTATTTTTTCCACATAGTTATCAGTTGGAAGTTACACAGGTATAATTTTATGATTGTATTCCACATATGTATTCAGGAAGGGATATATTTAGTACAAGTTGTTCCATACATGCAGAGTTTGATTTGTAGGTAGAAAATACCAGTGGAGACCTTTAATTCAGTTTAAGAAATAGGAATATGTGATGATTCGTTGCAGCAAAGAAGTCTCTAGAATAGTACAGTAACAAACAGATCAACATTGTGAACAATTGAGTAGAAAAGGTATGGACATATTATGACATATGGACATAGATGTATTTATGAGATCATTGGCGGGTCTATACAGATATCTGACAAAGAATATTTACAATTGGAATCATTGGAATCAACATAGTCAGTTCTATTCACAAGAAAACAAGCAGTGAAAGGCACAACAAAATAGGGAAAGAGAAACGTTCAACATAAGCTACATCGTCTGAGGGACATTGTTGAATAGTATGGTCATTGACATATAAACAATGAACATAACAGGACATGAAGATTTGAAGTCAATAAATTTTGAATTCTTTTTATATATTTCATATAATTACAAGAGGAAGTGCTAATGGACAAGAAGAACCAGAAGAGAGGAAAGGAAACATATAGGTATTCCTACACAACATCTTGCAGAGAAACCAAAGAGAAAGAAATCATCATAGAAAGAGATCAAAAATATTAGAAGCATGCAGACAGGGGGAGAAATACCACCATGGGGAGTTATCCTTTTGTCCATGATGACAAAGGGAGAGAAATAGAAAGATCAGAAGAGTAAGAGTTGAGTGCATGAAGTCAAAGAAAAATTATCTAGAGAAGGTATACTTTCATAGGGAGTCACTCTTTGTTATCAAAAGAGAAGGGAAACATGAGGAGAGAAACATGTAAAGAAAAAGAACGGAAGCATAAGGATAGGGTGAGCAGCCCCAATAAGAGATACCCTTTTCCATTGATGTCAAACAGGGAGAGAGAGAAACATTGATGAGAATAAATGGTCATAGAGTGAGAATAAGTATTGGAGTGTGATTTTTTTCATCAATGTTGGTGTTGCCATCAATTCCAAAGGGGGAGATTGTTGGAAAATCGGTTTTCATTGATGTCAACCCTTAGAGCATTCGAGATACCCCAATGTTGTGATTGAGATCGATGGTGATTTAGTTGTCATTGATGTCAACAATAGTGGTTGATGTCAACAAGTTTGATGGGTGCATTTGATGAAGTCTACACGAAGCCCCAAAGGTGTGGTCATGAGACCCGAAGTTGTTTGTGGAATAAGGACATGAAGGACAGTGAAAATTCAGGTAACTCATTCATGGATGGATAGTACTTGTCATGTCATTTATGGTGATAGGTAGTATGCCACGTATTTCCTCACGGTTGAGGATTTATGGCCTTGTGAAGTTAGAATCCTCGAAGAATGGTCAAGAAGCCCCTTTTTGGTTACAAGTATTTAATGAAAGGGTTAAGTGGTTGTAACAAGAAAACCCTAAAGTAAGGAAAGAGGTTACTTAGAAAAAGTATAAATACACCTCAAGGAGTCTCTCATAAGTACATTCACACACATATTCTATTGAATATCTCTAAGTGAATAAGTGGTATGGTTTATCTTTTATTGCAAAAATATGAGGTCAGATATGAGGTAACAAGTATGAGGTTGCGAAGGAAGATTGAAGGTAAAAGTATCAAAGTTGAAATTTTTTTGGTAAACCTAGTTTTTGTGGTCATCCACGAGTTATAGGTTAGTAGGGCATGGATGTACATGAGCTATAGTTGAGGAAAGTGTGGATATTCATGGGAAGTAGAGGAGCAAGTTGCGGATCTATGAAAAGAATTGGGAAAGGTTGAGAAGTGATCCTTATACCAGTTTTTTGATGCCTAGGTTGGTTTACTCATTTGTTATATGATACAACGGGGTGTCTACATGATCATATATATGCTTATGTGTTAGTTTTAAGGCTTATGATTATGTTGTTATGGTACATGCTTGAGGCATGTCATGATATTAATTGTACATGGTACACTTTGGTGATGGTATGATAAATTGTTAGAGGAACATCTTGGATACTTGGCATATGGTTTTTTGTATGGTATAGGAGTGATATGGCACATGTTTGATGGTATCTCTTGGTACATGGTTTATGGATGTTGGCACATGCTTGAGACACATTGTTTTAGATACATCTTGGTTACATGTTGATGGTGTTACCTTTGATATCTTGATGAGGCATTGGTATATCTATGAGACACATATTTGGTGCATGGTGAGAGGCATATTCTTGGTACATGTATGAGGTGCATGTCTTGGTGATGTTGGTACTTGGTTGAGGTACACCATTGATGGTACTATCTTGTTATATCTTATGGTACATGGTGTATGGCATGATTGAGTGATATGGTATATGGTTGAGATACATTGTTGGTACATGGTATGGTACATATGTTGATGTACATGGTTGATACATGATATGGTACATGACTGATACTTGGTATGGTGTTGATGTACATGGTTGATGGTTGAGGAATATGGTACAGGTCATGTTGCATGGTTGATGCATAGTTCGGCACAGTTGTGGTGCATGGTTGATGAACGGTTTGCTATAAGTGTTGGTGCATGGTTGATGCATGGTTTAGTACAAGTGTTGGTGCATGGTTGATGCACGGTTTGGTACAAGTGTTGGTGCATGTTTAATGCACTTGTTATGGTACAATTTGAGTGTTTGGTACATGTTTGGGAGAGTCATGTATTGGTGATGTTGGACATATAGTTGAGAGGTGTCCTTGGTATATGATCCATATGAGAGGATCTAGTTGAATAGTCATGGAAGTGACAGTGACAGGATACAATTTGATGTGATAGTGATAGTGGAAGTGAAAATAATAGTGGCAGTGACAGTGGTAGTAACATTTTATCTAAATTTATATTTCAGGGCGGCAAGATGGGGAAAGGAAAGGGGGTTGTATCCTCCTTTTGGTTGGTTCCATATAACACAGGAGTTGGACATTCCTTGAGGTTGGAGCCTGAGAATTAGGGGGTTGTAGATTCCTCTAGGTTGGAGCCATTAAATAGGGGGTTGTAGCATCCTTCTAGTTGCACCTGGAGAATTGGAAAGTTGGTTCTACCAATGAATGTATTCTTTGATATATAAGAAATAATTTCGTCGTTTTCTCCCATTTGGGGTTTCACATAAATTCTCGCATATTGTTTACTTGATGTGATATTGTTGATTTGATGCTACTTATTTTTATATGATCATTATATATTGATGATACATTGATGTTATACTATTTATAAAGTTAAATATTATATATATATATTGGTTAAAATTTGTATAAATTTCTCATACTAATTCACTCCCCACCCCGCTTAGTATTCAAACACCCAGGACACCAAGAGGTGAGCCTGCAAATGAACCTAAGGGAGAAGGAGAAGGGTGATTCCTTGTAAACCCTCAACCAATGACATGATTTAATTCTAATAAACCAAACCAGAATCAACAAAATAACCAACCATGGTTATTTCCCAATGTTGTTCCAATGTCATGGGAGGTCCATGACATGGACAAGTATCCTAAGAAGTTCTTGTCTAAATTCGAACTAGACAAGAAAGATTATACATAAGACCATATCAAAAAGCTCATGCTTTATTTTAGGCTCATGAATGTTCAATATGAGGACATTTCCTATAGATTGTTTCCTTACACCTTTGAAAAAAAAGCCTCAACTTGTTACTTTTCCTTAATCTAGGATTCTATCACTAGCTGGAATGATTTTGAAACCACCTTCATTGAAATATTTGGTGAATATAAGACCCCAACAACTTTATTACTTTACCTTTCAATAATTAAGATGTATGCTAAATAAAAAGTCAAATATTTCAATAAAAAGTAATTCCTCAAGTTTCTACGCCCGCTGAAGATGTTTTGATTTAATTTTATACTTCATATCTCCCTTTTTCGATGGCAATGTTTTTCAAAAGAGATAAGAAAAATGATTTATAATGGACCTTTAAATAATCCATTAAAGTCAAGAAGGATATGCTAGGCTTAAAACGTGACTCGAGGATCAAAGTTCCAAAAGAAAAAAATGGTAACAAAACCAAAACTACTCTGACCAATCCTCAAGAAGATAAGAAAGATTATGTTGGATATATTGTCATTGATGTCAACATTCTAAGTGATGATTTATTGTTAATGATGAATAACCAAAGCTGAGATTTTCATTTATGTCAACATTCAATGTCATGACTTATTGTTAAATGAAAAATGAAATTGTCATTGATGTCAACAATATATCAGTTAAGAAAGAGATGTCAAATAGTGTGCAGAGATCGAAAGAGCGAACAAAAGAAGTGAATAAGGATCAAATCTCAGTCGGAAGAAGTGCATTGCAGAATGAAGTCAACCATTGCACAATAAAAGGCTAAGAAGTTGAACAATACACAGAAATGGTGAGAGGCCTCAACAGTCGTCCAATCAAGAGATTGACTGTGAGCTTGAGAATAGTAAAAGGATCGGGACTATCAGATTGGAGCACGGAGGACCAACAATGGTTAGATCCAACATAGCTTCAAGGAGGATAAACATTGAACTCATTCAACACTCCAAATATCAGGAGGAGAAGCGATGTGGACCATGAGATCCAAGCCATCGATTGAAAGGAGAATACATGGCACTAGATCAACAAATTTAGGGATTTTTTATTCGAATAAATAGTAATGAGAGTTGGTCGAAATCCCGAAATGCGAAAAATGTGAAACACTCATCCCTGGGTCATAACCCCAAGTCACATTGTCGAGAGTTGGAGGGAGGAGATAATGCAGCTAACCTCTATTTCAGGGATCATGACATGGAGTGTCGAGACCATTCATCACAAGAATGTCAAAATGTGAAATCATGATAAGATAAGGACCATCGATCAGGAGGAGCGATGTGGGTCTTCGATTTGACGAGAGTGGCATACCGGATTTCAGGAATTTGGAGATTGCGAGTTGAGAGAACGCAACATGCTTCTTGAAATACCGAAATGTGAATTCCTGATCCAATCTAGACCATTGGATTGAGAGAAAATACTGGACATTGAGCCAGAGGACACATGGCATTGGTTCAGCACTTCGCTGACTCAAAAGTCAAAGACTAGAAGTTCTAACCTTCCAAATAGAGAAACACGAAATCACGATAGAATCGTGGGTCGTCCGATCTTGAAAGCGTTGGAGGGTCATTGGATATTGAAAGCGTTGGAGGGTTGTTGGATTTGAACCAAGGAAAAATGACACAGCATACCACGTCATCAAGACACGTTGACAAACCACGTCAGTAGACCACATCAGCTAAGGACACGTGGCACAATAAGACACTGAAAAGTGTCAAGTTGATACAACATTTCAGGCATGTGAAAATCATGAATATGTATGACACATGGCAACCAATAGGTTGGTGACATGTCATCAAGTGACGTAAGAATTTAGTTACACCAGGAGCCGTACTTCAGGATATTTCACCACTAAGAAAAAAATCCAACATCACGAAGTCTCGAACACTGAAATGCCAAAAGGGACTATTGGAGGTCACAGAGATTCGAAGGAAAAAATGACAAAATACCGGCAGCCACACATCTCAACTCTTGATTAAGACACAGTCGTTCGATTAAGAAAAGAAGGGATCAGATTAAGGTTTAAGGTGGACCGTTGATCTCTTCCATGGAAGAGATGTGAATTGACTGATCATATCAGGGATATTGCAACCGAGAGTTTTGTAAGGAGCAATGTCTCGAAGTCCCGAAGGACGAAAAGCCAAAATCCTGTGAGTTGTCCATCTCAATGGGTAATATGATCCGTTCGAATTGACCGACGATATTGTAATCAGGAGTTTGGTAATACAGTGGAGTCACAAAGACTCGAAACAAAAAAGTACCAAAACCCTGTCAATCGTCTGTCTCTTCGAAAGAATGAATCGTGATCATTTAAAAATATAAGCACTCAAGCTTATGGTTCTATGCCATTGGTCATATGACATAAGAAGTTTTTAAAAATAAATTGTTATACATCGGTATATTAGGTAAGTCTGTGGTTCTGTAATGCACAGTCATATGTGATGGTTTGAAGGAAGTACCTTCATGGAATCTGGTCTCTGTAAATATAACAAATATTAGGGATTGAGTATAAAGGATTAAATTGATCCATGACAATGATCAATTTATGGAAAGCCTTCACTGTAAAAATGATAAAACAATGATTATAATTAAGTTAATCGAAGAGGCATGAGTCGAGAACACAGTATAAACAAGAGTACGATCTAATGAGTCGATCCATGTCTGTGATAAACTCATGACAAAAATGAACCAATACATAGTCATGATTAAAAGAGAATAAATCATGAAAATATGAATAAATAATAAAAAGGAAAAATGATATTAATTAATGTTTAATTTATCATTTTAAATGAAAAGGTACAATGGTTCAAATAAAGGAACACGATGTTTTAAATTTCACACCAGTTTGACGATTATATAAGTGAGAAAAAGTGGTGAGAAGAATGGGTCTTTGTGGTTCATATTAGAAGATCAGGAACAGGAGTAGAGTCCAAGATGAAGAATTGTTTTTTCGAAGGTGCCTATTAATGTCTTATTGAAGATCAAGAACAGAAGAAGATAGAGCAGCAGTTATGCAATCCAGTACTTGATAGAGAAGACCATATAAGAAAAGGTTGCAAGAGACAAGTAGAAATACAACAATGGTTGTATGAGTCAAATTCAGTGAAGTACAGAAGAGAATTAACTGCATTAAAAACTAAGGGTGGTTGGGTGGTCCAAGGGCAAGTTGGAGCTTACAGGGGAGTTGGTGCTTCCTTTTCAGTTTTAGCTGACTAAACAGGGGGTCATAGCCTCCTACCAGTTGTTACTGGTGAACAGAGGGAGTTGGTGCTTCCTTGTTAGTTGTGGCTGACTAAACAGGGGGTTGAAGCCTCCTATCAGTTGTTGCTGGTGAGTGAGGGTGTGGGTGCATCCTTACAGTTGTAGCTGGTAAATGGGGTGTGGCAACATCCTTTTATTTGTAGCTGAAGAAACTTGGGGGATGTCTCTCCATCAAGTTGTAGCTTGAAAACGGTTTTGTAAAATAACTTTTTATTAATGAGAAAAGATTTGGTAGTTTTCCTTGTTGGGTTCCACGATAAAATCTTGTGTTCATAAGGGTTTTTTGTTCATCATATATTTCTTAATTGAATAATTAATATGTGTGCTTAATATGGATGAAGATAAAAAGAAAAAGTATGCAATATTGATTCACCCCCCTCTCTCAGTATTGTGGGATATTTCCATCAATTGGTATCAGAGCGAGGTCCCTTTAAGCACAATCTAACAAACTAAAAGGAAGATCAAATTAAGAACACGTGGATGGACAAACGATTGACAATGAGAATGGAACTCCAATAGTTGGAAAAGAAAAATACATATTTTGGAGTATAAGAATGGAAAGTCATCTAAAGGCACTGGGACATGATGTATGGAATTCAGTGATCACTGATTATTTCCCACCAAATAGAGTAAGGACTCCAGCTCAAAAGAAAGCCAAGAGAATTAACTCAATGTCAATGAATACAATCCTTGATGGATTACCTGATGATATCAAAGAGAAGATAGGTGAATGTTACTCTGCAAAAGAACTCTGGAGAAAATTAAAAGACCTCTACTCAGATGAGAAGTCAAATGAAGCATTTCAATCAGAACAAAATTTAGTCTACAACAATTCTAGTGATGAAGATTCTTTTGAAGAATACTTAGACATTGAAGCAGAAGTCAATATGGAAGCTAAGCTTGAAATTTCTTTGGACAAAGTAATAAAATATAAACAAAGGTGTAAACAACTAAAAGATCAACTTCAGACTATTGAAAAATTAAAGAAAGGGGTTGAATCCCTTAATAAAGTTCTAAGTCTACAAAGATCTCCCTCGAATAAATATGGCCTTGGATATGACCACGCACACATAATTAAAGGATCAAGTCCTATTACTCAGTTTGATATTGAAGATGACATGTCTAGTGATGATACCTCCAAATAATCTGCTCATCCTCCCAAGAAGATGTATCAAATCAAAAGAGAAGACTCGGCCATCAATAAAGGTAAAGACTCTCCACAATCTTCCAATTGCAATAATGTTGATATTGAATTATCCCCTGCAAGTAGAGAAGAATATTCAAATACAATAATGGAATGTTTTGTTAGCATCTATCCAATGGAAGAAGAAGAATAAAAACTATCAAAGGCCAAAGAAAAGGTTGATTGGAGTTTCTCTGAATACCTCTATCACCATAATGAATCAACTATAGCTATCTTCATGACTACACTCAAGAATTTATTGAAAAGAGTCAAAAGCATATCTTTGAAATAAAGAAAATGCTCAAGGATAGTAAAAAGATAATATATGAGCAATACAATCAGTTAGAAGAGAAAGAAGAGGAGATCAAAAGATTGAAAAATGAAATCAGTCAAGCAAAAGAAGAAAAGAAGGAAGATGATGTCTCAAGCAAAAACCTTGAAAATCTAAAAGAACTAAGGGAAAACTATGTCAATCTTAAAATCCAACTTGAAGAAGCCAAAAGGAGAGAAGAGGTAGTAAAGAAGCAGTTGGACAAAAAGGAAGAATCTTGTCATAAGATGCAAGAAGAAGTTGTGAATCTTAGAAAGAAGGTTGAGAAGTTAGACACCCAAATCAAGTTCTTGAACAACTCCATGACCCTGGATGAGATCTTGGATAGTCAGAGATCACCATATGACAAGACCAGTATTGGATACAACAAGGAATAAATTAGTAATCTCAAGAAACCTGATGCAAGTCCTTCATTTGTAAAGAGTGAAGACAGGTATGATGCAAGTCTTTCTTTTATAAAAAAGGAAAGAAAGTATGATGCGGGTTCTTCATGTTCAAAGAACAAAAGAAACACTAAAAAACTTAGAATATCAGATCAAGGAAGACATCTAGAAGCTACTCATACACCTCAAAGCAAGTTCAGAAGAGAGACACCTTCATGGATGAATCAAAGAACGTATGAGAGTGTCTTTAAAGGTTATTGTTTTCATGGATGATTTTAGGGTCTAAATTTTTCTCATGGGCTAATTTTCCATGGTTTTTCAAAAAACGAGATTCGTTATTTTAAAAATGATTCACCCAATTTCTATAGGATAAAATTATTTTACCTTCAAAATCACCAAAATTTTATAAAAACTATATAAAATCCTTAGAAATTTGAATATTTTTACAAAAATATCGCCAAACATTTATAGTTCACATTTGAAGGATTAGTAAGATTCGCCAAGGATTCTACATTTTAAAATAAATTTCCATCCTTAAAATCACCCCCGATTGTTTTTCTTGTAATGAATATGGTCATAAAGCCTTGGATTGTAGGCATTATGGAAGAAAACAATTCGGTAGGTTCAACAACAGTGTAATATGTTGGAACTGCAATCATATTGGACATATTGATGCACATTGTTATACTATGAGATGCTATAGTTGTGGTGGATATGGCCACAAAACCTATAACTGTTGGAAATCAAGAAAATAGTCAATGAGAAATGCGTCATACAAAATGACAAATGGAGTAAATAAAATACATAAGAAAAAAGAAATTGCAATAATAAATGATGTGAGAACAAACCTCAAGAAACCAGGACACTCACATATGTGGATTGCAAAGACTGAATACGTGAACAGGAGTTTGGAGGATGAAACCTCTAATAAGGAACATTCTCAAAACAAGGATAAAGAAGCTTTTGGTGCACATAATAATTACGTTGATGATGATTATCCAACGGTAGAACAACAAAAAGAATTGAGTGATGATTACATCAAAAATATTTCAATCCTATTTTAAATGGTACACTGAAACTCTTTCCAAAAGAAAAAAAAAAAGAAGTGATCTCTGTCCAAGAAAGCTGCAAACACTATGCTTAATGAAGAAAATTATCTGATGGATATTCCATCAATTAGTATTGATATTGGAGGAAAGTTGTAAGCACATCAGTACTCATATTGAACAAAGGTTGGCTCAGGATTAATAGTAGTAAAACTCTTTGTGAACCCTATTTTGGAAGAGCTCATTTGGTAAAATACTTCAAGGTATTTGGAAGTAAGGGTTACATCAAAAGGCGTGATGAGAATTTCTAAAATTTGATGCTAGATCTTATGAAGGTATCCTTCTTGGATATGCTTCTACCAAGAAAGCATATAGATGCTACAATATTAGGTTACATAAGATTGTTGAGAGTGCATATTTCAAAATGGATGATATAAAAACAAATTGGTATATTAGTTAGAGATCGATGAGAATCAATAGGAAAATCCAAGAGGTGTTTGAATAAAATGAGCTACAATTGCGTAGTTTTCCATTAAGACAACGACATATGCAGAAGAAACATTCTGATGTACAAAATGAGGAAAATGATATCCTGCAGAAATAAAAAGAGAAGAAACCTTGTCAGGAAGAGCTACCTTTTCAAAAACAAAGGGGGAGAGTATTCAGAAGCAGAGAGAGAGCATATTGGCAAGGAGAGTCATTCATTTTTGAAAGAAAAAGGTTGATTACAGGAGGAGCTACTAGTGGATTGAGAAGTACTTATAAAGACAAATCATAGGAAAATAAACCCTTTTCCATTGATGTCAAAGGGGGAGAGAAAATTCATATAAAGGAAAACTTCATATAAAGTAAAACTTCATAAAAGGAAAGCATCAACACAGGGGGAGTTTTTGTATATGAAGTTAATGGGTTGACCTCAATGACAAAGGGGAAGATTTTTGGATATATTGTCATTGATGTCAATAGTTGAAGTGATGATCTATTGGTAATGATGAATAACGACAGCTGAGATTGTCATTGATGTCAACAATATATCAGTTAAGAAAGATGTGTCAAATAGTGTGAAGAGATCAAAAGAGAGAACAAGAGAAGCGAATAAGGATCAAAGCTCAGTCGGAAGAAGCGCACTATAGAATGCAGTTGACCATTGCACAAGAAAAGGCTGAGAAATTGAACAATACACAGAAATGGTGAGAGGCCTCAACATTCATCCGATCGGAGTGAGAATCTCAGTAGCCGTCTGATCAAGAGATTAAACATGAGCTTGAGAATTGTAAAAGAATCATGACTGTCAAATTGGAGCACGAAGGACCAACAACGGTTAGATCAAGCATAGCTTCAAGGACGATAAGCATTGAACTCATTCAACACTCCAAAGATCAAGAGGAGGAGTGACGTGGATCATGAGATCCTAGACATTGGTTGAAAGGAGAATACATGGTGCTAGATCAACAAGTTCAGGGATTCCTGATTCAGAGAAATAGAAACGAGAGTTGGTCGAAATCACGAAATGCGAAAATGTGAAACACTCAGCCCTAGGTCATAACCTGAGGTCACATCGTCAAGAGTTGGAGGGAGGAGCTAGTGCAACTAAGCTCTATTTTAGGGATCGAAACATGGAGTGTCGAGACCCTTCATCACAAGAATACCGAAATGTGAAATAACAATAAGATAAGGACCATCAATCAGGAGGAGCGACATGGGTCGTCGATCTGATGAGAGTGGCATACTAGATTTCGGAAATTCGAAGATTGCGAGTTGAGAGAACGGAGCATGCTTCTTAAAATATTGAAACACAAATTTGTGATCCAATCTAGACCATTGGATAAAGAGTGAATCTTGGCCATTGAGCTAGAGGACACATGGTGTTGGTTCAATGCTTCCTTGACTCAAAATCAAAGACTAGAAGTGCTAACCTTCCAAATAGCGAAACGTGAAATCACAATAGAATCGTGGGTCATCGGATCTTGAAAGTGTTGGAGGGTCATTGGATCTTGAAAGAATTGGAGGGTCATTGGATTTGAACCAAGGAAAAATGACAAAACATACCACATCATCAAGACACGTTGACATACCACGTCAGCTAAGGACACATGGCACAATAAGACACTGAGAAGTGTCAAGTTGATACAACATTTTAGGCATGTTAAAATCATGAATATGTATGACACATGGCAACCAATAGGCTGGTGACACATCATCAAGTGATGTAAGCATTTACGTTACTCCGGGAGTCCTACTTCGAGATATTTCACCACTAAGAAAAAAATCCAACATCACGAAGTCTCGAACGCCAAAACATCGAAAGGGACTATTGGAGGTCATGAAGATTCAAAGTCAAAAAAGACGAAATCCCATCAGCCAAACATCTCAACGCTTGATTAAGACATAGTCGTTCAATTAAGGAAAGAAGGGATCGGATTAAGGTTTAAGGTGGACCGTTGATCTCTTCCATGGAAGAGACGTGAACCAACTGATCATATCGACGATATCACAATCGAGAGTTTTGTAAGGAGCAGTATCTCGAAGTCCCGAAGGATGAAAAGATGAAACCCCATGAGTCATCCTTCTCAGTGGGTAATATGAGCCGTTTGAACTAACCGGCGATATCATAATCAGGAGTTTGGTAATACAGTGGAGTCATGAAGACTCGAAACAAAAAAGTATCGAAACCCCATCAGCCGTCAGATTCAGAATCTACAAATGTGGAATCTCTCCAAAGTATTTTCAATAAACTCACCAATGAAATTATTTCTCTGAAAAATAATTGAGGAGAAGGCTCTTCCAATCCCAATATTTTTTTCAAATTTCAACCCAAAAAAGAAACAAACACTCCTCTTACCACTAAGATAGCCCCTCCTTCATAAGGAATAATCATGGAAGATATTGTCCAATCCCTCAAATATTGGAAAAATGATACCTAGACTAGAAATAAATATGAAAAGGAAGGGGAGGATAAACAAAAAGTTCAATCTCAAGAAACTGATGAAACTGAAGAGAAGGAAGTAAATTATTTCTGAGACATATCTTTAGGATTGGGAGAAGAATAAGAGGAATATGTTGGAGAAATTCATTTTTCCAAAAACATAGTAACCACAAGGAGTGGAAGCAAGGAATCATCTTCCAAACCTCCTTCCTCTTATTAAACTG
>JZKD02S0286667.1:49657-60316 GCA_000966675.3 Picea glauca | reverse complement strand
CCCCTGGAGTCAATACTCCGCCAGGTGAACTAGTAGGAGACTAAGGGCTCTAAGGAATAAGGCCCCCGCCTTATTGCGTGCCCCTTAGAATCATCGTGAGTGACTGTCGTAGTCGTCCCTCACGGCATCGTGGGTCCTCTCGAACTAGGTAATCGTTAACCTACAGTTCGAGCCACGGCGGGAGTGCTAGCAGGCAGTGTTAGGGATGCTATCCACCCCTCTCCCTCAACCTCTCTGCAATTGTGTTTGGCCCCTTTACTCCATATGTGAGTCAAGTCGGCAAGCTATCGTCATCCTACATCACCAATAATCATGTTAGAAATGTCAACATAAAATCATCAATCAAATAAAACATCATAATAAACATATCAACCCAAAAGCACACTCCCTGACTCAGTTCGGAGTCCAAGGGGGATCTACCGATGCCTCTGCATCCTCAAGGTCAAAAACCCTGCACACTCAACAAAACTAAGTCAATAGCACCCGTCTACATCAAATAGTAACACATCATGTCATCTGTCAATCACATCATAATCAAATATAAACGGTCTAACATAAAAAGGGTCCGGATCACTTGTGAGCAAGTGTCCTCAAATAATAAGTGTTCTCAGTGCACCAGAGCGGGATGTTACAATCCAAGCTTAGAACCTTAGGTAAAGGATAAACTGAATAAGCTATTGGTAGCAAGGATAATATTCCTAGTTAGACACACCCAATAGATTGCTAATATTGTTCCCATGAAGAACAAGAATGGAGATACAAGTTTGTGTGTTGATTTTAGAAACTTGAACAAAGCCTCTAAGAAAGATAATTATCCTGTGCCATCCAATGAGAAAATATTTAAATGTGTCTCTGGTTTTTTAATACTCTCATTATTGAATGGATTTTTAGGTTACAATAAAGTTCTTATTTCCCAAGATGATTATTTCAAAAATATTTTCCTCACAAAATGAGGAACCTATGCCTACAAGAAAATGTCATTTAGACTATTAAATGCAGGAGCAACTTTTCAAAGAGCCATGGACATTGCATTCATAGGGATAATTCGTGAATTTGTAGTGTATATTTGGATGATGTCACTGTCTTCTATAAAGAAAAAAGGGATCATATAGCCCACTTGAGGAAAATATTTAATAGATGTAGAAGGTATGGAATTCCTTGAATGTAAAGAAATTTTCTTTTGCAGTCGATGAAGAAAAACTATTATGATTCATTGTATCTGAAAATGGCATGATGATTGAACCTAAAATAAATGAAACTATCTCCAAGATTCATTTTCCCCATAACAAGAAATCTAGGCAATTGTTTCTTGTGAAAATTGATTTTGTAAGGAGGTTTGTGCGAATTTTTATCAAGACTGTCAAGCCCCTCTAATATATGATAATGAATAATGTTGATTACAAATGGGAGTTCATGGAGAAATAATTATTTATGAAAATCAAAGAAGAGATTGCATAGGCCCCTGCTTTGATGAGTCTTGATTTTAGCAAATATTTGATAATTTATACCTTTGCTTTTGACATCGCATTTGCAATTGTACTCACACTGAAAAACAAGGAAGGGAATGAATTTTGAATCACCTTCATGAGATATGGGCTGCAAGGGGCATAATTGTATTACCCGGAAGTAGATTAGTAAACCTAGATAGTTTTAAAGCTATCAAACATTTCAAACCTTACTTGTTCAAATCCAAGACCAAGGTGATATTACCTTAACTTGTTGTGAGGAACATTGTGGTAAAAATGGATTTGGGAGATTTTCAAAGGACAAGGACTCTACAAGTTGACAACTAAATCAGTAGAAGATAAAAGGGATGAAGATCAACTCTATGAGGATCAGATTCTGCTAGAGAGGGAGGCCTTCTACATCTATGTCAACACAGATCAAAGGTATTATGAAATGAAGTATTATTTAACTCATGGCTCATCTCCACAGTACATGGAACCTAGGAATATGACATATCTCAAACTCAAAATGACTCAATACCAACTTTCTCAAGGGATATTATTCAGAAAAAAATTATGATGGTGTTTTCCTAATATGTATGGAAAAGGATGGTGAAGACATTTTGGAGGAGACACTACAACACACAAAATCCTCAGAGAAATTTATTGTTGGCCTACCTTATTTAAGGGTTCACACACATATGCCAGAAGGTTTCAATAATACCATAAGTGAACCAGAAGGGAAAATAAGATTGATTTTCCATACAACCTATTACACTTGAACTCCCATTTCAATAATGGGGTTTACATGTAATTGGGGAAATTAATTTAAACTATTCTCAGCTACACAAATACATCCTCATTGCAACATACTATTTCACTAGATGGATAGAAGAAATACCTTTGAATACTGTCAATGAAAATTAGGTGATAAATTTCCTTGAATCTCATATTGTAACCAGGTTTGGTGCTCCAGGATCTATAATATTTGACAATGCTAAATATTTCTCTTCCTTGAAATTAACTTAATATGCACTTGAAAAGAATATTAAGGTTAAATATCCAACTAACTAATATCCTCGGGATAATAGGATTGTTGAATCAACAAACAAAACCATGCTAAAAATATTAAAAAGAATCACCGCAGAACACCAAAGAAATTGGCACCTAGCCCTTCCTAATTCCCTGTGGGCCGACTAAGTAACACCCAAGGCTTACCTGGGAAACTCTCCTTTATTCCTAGTATATGGATAGGAATAAATTTTTCATATTCACACTTCCTTACCTATCATGTAACTTGATCAATCTATCTAAAACAAATAATTCCTTGTTATACAACAGAGGCTGAATATGATCCTTAAACTAGAAGAAGAAAGAGAAAACTATAAAAGGAACTTGATGCAACATCAAGAACTAATCAAGAGATGGTTTGATAAAGCATCTAGGTTAATAAATATTTTCAAGAAGGTCATTTGTTCCTTAAATGGGATAAGTCTAATGAGGTGAAAGGGAAACATACAAAATTCTAGAAATTATGGCTAGGAGCATATCAAATTTATGAAAACATTGGATCAAGAACTTTCAAATTTAAGACATTGGAGGGAGACATAGAGGAGTTCCCTGTCAATGGACAAATGATCAAAATATAATTCTCCTAGTCGCTTTTGGAGATGTATTATTGTACATATTAGGTTTCTTTAATTTGTTCCTTTTCCTTTTTGGGTTTTGCAAATCCCTTTTAGAAAAGGAATTTTAATCCTCCTTTTTTCTTTTTAAATATGTTTATTCATTACTTTCATAATGAATCTTGTGTTGACCATTCTCCATACCTCATGCATGAATTCTAACTTGGGTTGATATTGTGTAACAGAATTAAAGACTTAGTTCTTCTATGAGTAAATTTTCAAGTACTGTTAATACTTGAGAAAGTTATCTTGCAGTATTATTTGAAAAAATCAAAACGTGTTAGATGGTAAGACTAGATGAGAATAATTCCTTTAGCTCTATTGTTAAGAAAACCCTAGATTATGAGTTAAACAACTTCAGATGGCTCAATTTGAAAACTATCTATATTTGTGTGATCACTCTCTCACTAATCTTATTGATTTCAAAATCAAAAGGGAAGGTATCAACCACCGAAGTCCTCTAAATAATATCTTTGAGACTTCTCCCTCTCCACACACACACACACACACACACACACACATATATATACAAATTTGTAAGGGTGAAATTAAAATATTAATAGAAAGGAAGTTGAAAGCACCAAGATTATGTGAGAAGTACAAGTAAACCTGTCAAGGCTATGGATGTTTGCTGGAAGGATGTCTATGATTGTATGATACCAAAGCAACTTCATCGGGGCTATGGATGCTCGTTGACAGTGAATCAATTCCGGAAGAAAAAAAAAGAGATGAGGAATACACATCAACCTATAAAAAATGAGGATTACCCCTCTATGGTATCTTACTCTCCTAAGATTTATGAATAAAAATTAATTGAATCACATCCATTATTGTACCACATGAATTATTCATAGGATATCCATGCTATATCACTTTCTCATTTTTCAATAAAATTTAATGATGTGGGATCCATGATACAGAGAAACCTATAAATTCTTCATAATATAGATGGATCAAAATATATAATCTAGAGGTACATCTAGATTATAGATAATTAGTTATTCCCAACAAGTCGCCATTTGTTGTTCCCCCAAAATATCCCACTAAAATTCCCTAACTTATTGGATTTCAGTGGGAACCTACCTATCAAAATTTAAGCAAGGAATTTGTCACTACTAACTTGACTAGATAGTGATACATGAAACTACTATTATATATACAATATCGAGGGGTGGGGGGATAATCTAAGATGGTTTGCTTGGTAGAAAAAATCATTAAACTTCATTACTCATATTCTCCCCCTCTATTATCTAATTGAACCATAATACCCTTTTTGGAAAATCCCTCTATGATTATGCACATGTTCTATAGCCATGTGACCATTTCCCAAGAGTTGTCGGGTTATCCTCGTCATACTTTTCCTTATCGGGCTCTCTGTATCACAAAGATTTGATTTTAACATGTATTCTTTGTTACGACCATTTCTCTTTGATGCCCTTTTTGATACATAGGCTATCTATATTATCATGAGGCCTTTTACCTCATGCTTACGTGTCAAAAGATGATTATCCCAAGGGACTTTCATGGAACGATCATAACCAACCAAATAATGGTGAGTCCCTCACATAATTCTTCATTCTATTTAATAATCCATAGACCCTTTTTCTATGGATTATAAACTTTATATAACACGTATTTCATTGATGCACACATTTTGAGGGACACCCCTTTGTCATCGGGACATATAGTGATTGTTTACCCTTGTATCGTCCAATGGATCCTTCCCAACGAGCTTGTTCTAATAGTATGGTTGGGACTTCACCCAATCGGAACAAATGCTAAGAAACATATTCACCTCTTGCAACACCTCTCTTCCGATAGACCCTTCCCACAGAGTTATTGAAAGACATGTTTTGAGGCTACATATTCAACTTAGATTCCTCCTTCTTGATGGCTCATTCCGATGGGAAAAAATGAATATTATGAATGAAGGTAGTAAATGATATAGTTTATACATGTCAATACACAAGAGAGAATGAATTTCCTATGTTCCTTTGGCATGTTTCTCGAGGTATAATTGAATATTCATATAGGAATCGTCATCGAAAGATCATAATACCTTTAAGCGATTCAATGGAACCCTTGAAATCACTACATTGTTGGAACAATTGTCCGCACCAACACTTGATCCCTTCCGACGACATGATTAAAATAACACACAAAAATATTCCCTAAAATAATTAATGGTGTTATACGAGTCTAACCCAACTTGAGTTGTAACTCATTAAACATTAATTACAGAATTTTTTGGCAAAAAATGTAAAGCATAAAAACCTTGCTTAACCCTAATTATTGTATTCTTAGCCACCAAGAAATATTTAAGAAGTGTATTTTCTCATACTGTGGCACCAGAAAAACTTGAAATACCTCATAAATCCCAAAGTAGTCGATATGTATATCAAATGATTTGAATCATATGCTATTGGTGATTAATTATCAAGTAAATTGACTCTAATATTGTTTGTAATAGTGAATAAAATGAAAAGTCTCGTGCACAAACCAAAAAGGTGAAGAATATGTTGGCTACTGTACCTTCACTTATTAATAGTACAAACTCGATTATGATCACAAACACTAGTTTATTCAATGGAAACGAACATTGTCCAACATATAATGAAATTCACCGCATTTTCACCACCAAATATTTCCCACCTGAAGTTGAATAAATTTAATCATACCACAATATCATAAAGAGCATATTTTATCCTGGTGGGTTAGCACAAGTGGATGAGTGTCATTGTTTGCTTGAATGAGGTTCTAGGGTCGAATGCCTGGCCAAGAGCCTATTTAGGGCCTCACTAGATGTGCCCACCAGGTTAGCCTTGTAATCAGGAAGAATACTTTACCCAGTTTACCATCCACAAAATGTGGGGAAGTCCTTGATAGTTTCACATGTTGTATTCCCACTAAAAAAAAATCATAAAGAGAGGAATCCATACTATCGTAGCTCACCCTATGTTGTTCCCATACAACAATGTTTCATGGTGGTGTTTTACACACCTTGTAAAAGACACAATTGACATTTCCAATGGATCTAGATTCTCAATTGCTTCTCTAAACCCTAAAGACATCAGAATTAGATATCAAACCTCGGGTCCTACAATATCGTTGAATGAGTCATTTCTGGAAAATTTTAGGGTAGAAAATGAATATTTTGAAGAAGTAATGGAAGATTGGTACAATGAAAAGATGATATTTTTCAATAAAGGGAAGAGGATTATCTCAACTAGATACCTAAAATAACCATATAGGCTATTGAACACCATTATTTGAAAGTTGCATGGTGAGGAAACAAACACACATTTTCGGATGGAGTGGTTCATGATGGTGTACATTGTGGTGAAGAAATTAAAATTGTTCAATTTGGTGAATATCTTTGCATTTAGAATATTTACTAGAGCTGAGGAAGCACCAAGTATGAAAAAACTTGGATTTTATATACCATCTTACCTCATTGATGAAATTGTATCTACCATTCATTTCCCTACTTTTGGATGGAGTTGGACTCTGAGTCATCCCCCAATTCACCTTTAATGCTTAGATTTGTGGGATATAAATTATAAGGAGTACATTTACAACATATATGATTATTTATTATCCCCTTTGTACAAGGTAATATTTGTAAATTTTCCATACAAGATATCACAAGGGACAATAACAACCCTGAAAGAAATTGGATATTGGTATGTAAAGAAGTATTACACTTATATCAGGGTTTATGGAATTTCTCAGCCACTAGATATCTTAGCCAAATATGTTCCTAATAAATTTTAATCTCAATAATTTTCCTACTAGACAGTAAGGAAATGGATCACAACCTACATCTCTTAAAATAACAAGAAGTATTGGCCCAATTTTCCATTGTACATAGGAAGATTTCCACCATCTAATAAGCCCCGTGCTGAGAAGGAAGTTAAGGCCCTACATGAGATATGATTATGCACAGGGAACTTGAATTGGTATGATCCCCACAATATAGTGTGTGACCATATAAAATCAATCAATCTGACCCACCCAATCATCCATTATGTAAAATTTGTTGAATAGCTCTTCAAAGGTTCTTTCTTTTTTGAACCAGTACTTGTTGGATAGTTGGTTTAGACAATTAGTTGTCATTGATTTCAACCTTTGGATAGTGATTTTGGAGATTGAAGTAAACCATTATATATTGATTTCAACCCCTATATATTGTTGTTGACCCTTGGAGAAGTCTCGTAGTGAATTCTGGTAGCACAAAGGTATGGGTAAGGGACCCGAGTTTGTTTGAGGTATAAAGGAATGCAATATGCATGTAATACTATCATGGATGGATAATACATCTCATGTCATTTCTAGTGATATGTGGTATGTCACATAGTTTCTCATGGTTAGTGAGATATGTATTTGTGAAGTTAAAGAACCCTTTAGAGTAATCTAGAAGCCCCTAGAAGGTCAAGAAGAAGTGAAATATTCTAGAAAGCTTCTAGAGAGTCTTTAAGAAGATTCCTAGTCAAAGTGGTTTCAAAGAGAAATTATTTAAATAATAAAGTAGTCAAAGTGGTTTCACAGATAAATTATTTAAATAGTAAAGTGGTTGCAACAAGAAAGTAGTTAAGGGTAAAGAAGTTATGATTTGACTAGTTAAGGAATTGTTAGTTGCAACAAGAAGTGGTGAGTTTATTTATTATGGGTAAAGTAGCTGTAATAAAAGGATGAATAGTCAAAGTGGTTGAACAAGAAATAAATTAAATAATAAAGTGGTTGCAAAAGGAAGTTAGATAAGAGAAAAGAAGTTATGTGTTGACTAATTACGGAAATTTAGTTGCAAAAAGAAAGTGGGTTAACCCTAGAAGATGGAGAAAGGGGTAAAATAGTTACAAGGAAACTTATAGAGGAAGGCAATTGGAAAACTATAAATAAGAGAGCAAGGGACTCCTATTAGCACCTACCTACCTATTGAAATTTATTGAATATCCATTTTTTGAAAGGTTATTTGTAGGTATACATTGAAAAATATGAGAAAGCCTAGGTCTAAGGCAGCGGAGATCTGAAGGAGAGAAATTTTCAGAGCAATAGAGAGTGCGACTATTCCATGGTTTTTGAGGTTATCTGTGATCTACAGATAAGTTAGGGTATGGACATCTATGGGCCATAGTGGAGAAAATAATGGATACCTGTGAGCTGTAGAAAGGGAAAGTGTGGATCTGTGGAAAGGACAAAGAGGAAGATGCTTTTTCCAGGTTGGAGAATCTGAGAAGAGATTGCAGGTATGTTTGTCAGAGATCAGATATAGTAGGGATACTACAGAGTTAAAGGTATGTCGTGGTTATGTTTTGATGTTGTATCTTAGTGGTGTTGTGGACCATTATTAAGGAATGACTTTGTGAGGTTTGGTATATTCCCTCTTGAATGTATGGTATTTGTTGTAATAAATTTTTTGAGTTGGATCTATTGAAAAATATTGTTGGTGCATGTATGCATGTTATTGATATATCTTTTAGCATATTGTGATAAGTCTTTGTTGGTGATCTTGGTATATGGTTAATATATGATTGTTGCTACATAACAATGAGGATTTGACACATGGTTTAAAGTGAGGACTTATGGTATTTGGTTATGGAAAGTGGGATGTATTGATAGAGAGATTTTGATGGTTGTATTGGTATATGTATTTGGTATATGGTTGAGGTACAAGTCGGGTAGATGTTGGGACATGTAGTTGATGATGTTGGTATATATTGATGGGTTATAGTTGAGGTGTAGTTGACACATGATTGGTACATGCTTGGTACATTGCTAGAGGCACTTGTTGGTATTATTTTGGACACTTGGTTTACTCATGATGTGGCATAGTACATCTAGTTGATGTGTGATTATTCTTGGTTGATGCCCATCATGGTGATATTGTGCATATGGTTGAGTGGTTTTAGTAAGTAGATATGATTTGGTTGATGAAATTACAGTGATATGTTTTGAGTATCATGTTTACAGTGACATTTTGACAGAAGCCGAGATAGTGATAATGAAATTAGGTGATTTTGTGGTAATACACGAGTTGCAGTGAGGATATACATGGACATCCATGAGTTGCATTTGAGAAGGGCATGAATACCTATGTGTTGTGGTATAGACAGGTCGCAGATCTGAAGGAAAGTTCTGAAGAAGAATTGGATCAGTGATAATGATAGTAAACAAAGTTAGCAGTGATAGTGAATTTGATTCAGTAACAATGAAAGGTTGCTCACATTTGTCATTTATGTTTCAGAGCAATTGAACGGGGAAAGGAAAGGGGTTTGTATCCTCCTTCTGATTGGTTTTAGGGAATGAGGGAGTTGGAGCCTGAGAACCAGCTGGTTGTATCCACCTTTCAGTTGTAGTCGGAGAAACCAAAGGGTTGTATCCTCCTTCTGGTTGGAACTATAGAATTAGGGAGTTGCAGCTTCCTACAGGTTGGATCCTCATTCTGGTTGGAGCGAGAGAATTGGAAGTTGGTTCTTCCTTGAATGTAATTCTTGACATATAAGAAAAAAATTATGTGGTTTTCTCCCGCATTGGGTTTCCACATAAATATTGGTTTACTTTGTATTATGTGGATGTGTTTATTATTGTTCATTATGCTATGATGGGTCAATGTTTATGATGCAATAATATATTGATGATGAATTGATGAACATTGTTGAATAATTTGAAAGAATATACATTGTGGTTTAAAGGATTAATAAGTGGTATAATTTCTCATTATTGATTCAACCCCCTCTCAATAATCCAACAATCAGTATTAGAGTGGGTTTCTTTAGGAAACAGTTTAACCACTGGAAGGATATCATGGATTAGACTGAAAATGGAGTACAAACGTTTGATGGTCAGAGTGGTCTAGAGTATGAGATATGGAGATGAAGAAAAAAAGTATTTTTAGAGGCATAGGGATATGATATTTATCAATTAGTTTTTACATGACATGATAGTTCAAAAATGGAAAATATTGTTTCCAAGAAGGAATTGAAGAAGAAGAACAAAATAACAATGGATTTTATCTAGGAAGGATTACGTGATCCGGTACGAGAAAAGGTTGGAAACTGTTCATCAGCTAAAGAACTTTGTGATAAGCTATATGATATCTATTTTTCTCCCACCACACAGTCATAGATTGCTAAAAAATACACAAGTACAAAAAAAAAATACGGATGTTAATTATGTGAAACAGATTCAGAAGAAGAGTGGGAAATCAACAGATGTGAGTTATTTTTATTTAACTCTGAAAAGTGACACCTTGAAATTGAATTCCCTGATTTGAATATTGAAAGTGACAAGACAAAAAATCCCAATGAAATAGAAGACAGTCTTGAGATTGAAAAGGAAAATCATCATAAAGTTGAATACAGTCAACGAGAAAGAGAACTTGAAGAATAAATCGTCACCTTGAATATCCAACTTGAAGAAGCAATAAGAACAAAAGAAGTAATGAAAACCCAAATAAAGAAGAAAGAAGAGGAATGTGAGAAGCTTGAAGAATAAGTTGTTATGTTAAGAGTAAAAGTTGGTAGTCTCAG
>JZKD02S0286667.1:5158-40792 GCA_000966675.3 Picea glauca | reverse complement strand
AAGTTATGTGTTGACTAATTAAGGAAAGTTAGTTGCAACAAGAAAGTGGGTTAGCCCTAGAAGATGGAGAAAGGGGTAAAACAATTACAAGGAAAATTCTAGAGGAAGGCACTTGAAAAATTATAAATAAGAGAGAAAGGGACTCCTATTAGAACCTACCTACCTATTGAACTTTATTTAATATCCATTTTTTGAAAGGTTATTTGAAGCTATACATTGAAAAAAATGAGAAAGCGTAGGTCTGAGGCAGTGAAGGTCAGAAGGAGAGAAACTTTTGGAGTAGCATAGAGTGAGATTGTTCCAGGTTTTTTGAGGTTATTCGTAATCTCCAAGGTAGTTAGGGTGTGGACATCTATGGGGCATAGTGGAGGAAAGCGCAGATAATCGCGAGATGTAGAAATGGAAATCATGGATCTGTGGAAAGGGAAAGGAGGAATATGCTTGCTCCAGGTTGTAGGATCTGAGGAGACATTGCACATATGTTTGTCAGAGATTAGATACAGTAGGGATACTATAGAGTTAAAGGTATGTTCATGGTTATGTTTTGAGTTTGTATCTTTGTAGTTTTGTGGATCATTCTTGAGGCATAAATTTGTGAGGTTTGGTATATGCCCTCTTGGATGTATGGTATCGGCTATAGTAAATGTTTTGAGGAAACTTTGTTGAAGAGCATTGTTTGTGCATGTCTAAATTTTATTGGTATATCTTGTGGCACATTGTGAGAGACATTTGTCGGTGATATTGGTATATGGTTAATACATTCTTGATGCTACATAATAGTGAGGTTTTGACACATGGTAAAAAAGTGAGGACTTATGGTATTTGGTTATGGATAGTGTAATGTATTGCTAGAGAACTTTTGATGGTTGTATTGGTATATGTCTTTGGTGTATGGTTGATGTACATGTCGGGACATATAGTTGATGATGTTGGTATATCTTTATGAGTCATATTTGATGTGTAGTTGACACATGATTGGTACATTCTTGGTACATTGTTGGAAGAACTTGTTGGTAGTACTATTGGCACTTGGTTCATGGATGTTGCGGCATAGTACATCTAGTTGATGTGTGAGTAGTCTTGATTGATGCACATATTGGTGATATTGTACATATGGTTGAGTGGTTTTGATAAGTAGATATGATCGGGTTGATGATATTACAGTGACAAGTTTTGAGTATCAGGTTTACAGTGACAGTTTGATAGAAGACAAGAAAGTGATAGTGAAACTGGTGAGTTTTTTCTAATCCACAAGCTGTAATGAGGATAGACAAGGACATCCATGAGTTATAGTTAATAAGGGATCGGATACCCGCATGTTGTAGTACAAACATGTCAGGGATCTAAAGGAAATTTTTGAAGAAGAATTAGATCAGTGGCAGTGACAGAGGTTGGAAATGACAGTAACAGAGTTTAGCAGTGACAGTGACTTTGATTTAGTAACAGTGAAAGGTTGTTCACATTTGGAATTTATATTTCAGGACGATTGGACAGGGAAAGTAAAGGTGGTTGTAGCCTCTTTCTGGTTGGTACTAGAGAATTAGGGAGTTGGAGCTTCCTTTGGGTTGGATCCTGGGAACTAGGTGGTTGTAGCCACATTTTGCTTGTAGCCAGAGAACCCATGGGTTTGTAGCCTCCTTCTAGTTGAAGCCATAGAATTAGGGAGTTGGAGCCTGGGAAACTAGGGGTTTGGAGCCTCCTTCTGGTTGGAGCTAAAGAATTGGAGGTTGGTGCTTCCTTGAATGTAATTCTTGACATATAAGAGAATAATTATGTGGTTTTTTCCCACATTGGGTTTCCACATAAATATTGTTGTACTGTGTATTGTGTGAATGTGTTTATTATTGTTAATTATGATCTGATGGATGGTAATGTTTATGATGAAATAATATATTGATGATGAACCGATGAACATTGTTGAATAAGTTGAAATAATATACATTGTGGTTTAAAGGATTAATAAGTGGTATAATTTCTCCTTACTGATTCACCCCTCTCTTAGTAATCCAACAATACTACAGAGGATGCAAGATGAGACAGCTAGAGAAATGATCTGGATTATTTTGAGAATGAAATGAAGGAAGAGATATGATAAGGAAATATACATATATATTGGAAAAAAAATAGATATAATAATGCACAATTTTTATTAATGAAAGAAATGTATGGAAACTATAAAAATACAGAGTGAATGAACTCACTAGAATGGTATCATCTTATGTATGAGAAGAGATGTGTTGGATACACTCATTCACAAGAAAATGATGTTTACAATGACACTCCAAAGTCCTTTTTAACATAAATAAAATCGAAAACCATAACCCAAGAAGCTGAAACTCCAAAAGGTTTGTCGGCCCTGATGGGGGTAGTTGATACCTCAATTTCTCAAGGGTGTAATGTTTGCATACAATCTCTTTTTTGGGTGCGTGACAGGCCATTAGAAAGGTCTATCCAAGAAGAAAAAATTTCAACTGGGCCCAATCTAGAGCCTTCAACTATCACCTGGGCTCCCAAACATCAAAACAACGTCATTTAGGGCCTCAAAATGGCCCCAAAAGTTTGGGACCCGAAAACACTATAGAAAAACTGCCAATATGGAAAACTGTATTTTGAGCTAGTGGAATAGGTGGGTGGCCATGAATATCCACCTGAATCATTCCTCCCCCCTTAAGAAGCAATTCTCTCCATTGAATTGAGTTCCTAGGAAAGCTTTTGTTGAATCTAAACCTTGGTGAGCTATTTTCCTTGATGAAGAAGTTGTCCTTCTTAGCTTCTTGAAGGTTGTCATGAACCTGTTGTTGGAGGGGTTGGATCCATTCAAAAAATATAGATGCATGATAATCCTGAGTGTGGGAGCAATATGTCGGTGAATATGCAACATGAACATCATGAAGGGCTCTGTTATAAATTTTCTTGATTGAGCAGTGTGTAGGCACCTCTGTAGGCACATTAAGAATATCTTTGTTCTCTTCCATAATATTGTTAATATTCTTTTGTTGGATAGAAATGTATTGTATTGAGGCTGCAATGGTTTCATTTTCCTTTTGGTTTCCTTCTTCCCATATCACGAAGAAACTGAATTTTTTTGTACAAGAGACTACTTTGCGGCACTATTTTGACAGGGCAGTAGTAGGAACTACCTCTAGTACCTTGTAGAGTTAACCCCATAGAGTAACAATTTCACTATGGGGTCGAGACTCATAAATAACATGATAATTCCACGTATACGGTGGGACTAAAAGAACATCACATAATTCCAATGGGGAAACATCACACAGAACCTCATCCTTAAAGGAATTAATTCCATAAGACAAGCGACAATGATGGCTAACGTGAAGATCTTGACCCTAGTGAAGCCACATGATGTTGTATGGTTGGGGGTGTGGTGTTGTCGAAAAATATAGTTGCTTGATGACTTATGATGAGATGAGGTTCTTTTATCTTCCACTATCAGGAATAAAATGGAGTAGGGTCCCCTTCACCCACATCTGTGAATGGAAGAGGTACTCCTCCTCCTCAGGATCCTCTAGTTCTTTTGGTTTTCTTTTCATGGTCATGACAATAGCAATAGGTTATGTGTCAATGATCTGTTCCCTTTTATTATTTTCCGAATCAAGGTCTGAGTCATGGCTCGACTCTGTTTCTTTGAGCTCATCCACCACTAACTGTTTCAAGATACATTCATAAGTGTTTTTCCAAGGGATTTTGTGGAATTCACACCACTTCCAAGTGTCCTTCTTCATCTTCATGTTACCTTTATTTTCCTATAGCTTGGACTCGTTATCTTGAGGTTGGTTTTTTTGTGAGTTAAGGTCTCATTTACCATACTTTGGTTGGTGTGTATTTGAAGACTTGAACTCCCACTTGTTTTGGTGCTTAAAGTTTTTCTCGATTTTGACAACATATCGATAAGAGGCTTTGAGTGATGAGATGTTCAGAAACTCCAATTCATTTGTTATGTACCTATGTATAACCCCACGGTATTTTAGAACCATATGTTTATCAAAGTATTTGATACCTATCTTAGTCTGCAAGGTATGGAAGGTATTTATTAACTCTAGCACTATTTTTCCCTGCTCTTGATGTAGTGTGCTCCATCTAATGTACTGGTTGTCATAGTTTCCAACAGGGTGATTTTGTTCCTTGATGACATCCATAAAAACTTCCAAGGTGGGTTCGGCCTAAAAAATTCCATAATCCTCTATGGAATGTTTCTCACAATAAGTTTCCCACCAATGTTTGACATGTGGGACAACCTTAAGGAGTGCAAATGTGATCTTTTCTTTGTCGAAAAAATTGTGGACAGAGAAATAGCCTTCTAGCATATTTAACCACTTTTCCAAAGCATCTTCATCTATCTAACCTTCAAACATAGGAATATAAAAATTAACTTGTACCTTGAAAGCAAAAATTCCTCCCAAGTGATTGCTTGATGAAGACATGTCTGATCTTTTTAGTAGTTGTCGAAGGATTTGGGAAAAATTATTGATCATGTGAGGGATTCCTAGAGCAATAGTTGAATATAATATTATGCTCCCACGTCTCTCTTTTCTTATGCCATGGGAGGCCTCTTGGTCTAGCATGATCGGTTGTCCTAAAGAGAAACTAACTCTAGACCCAGCTCTTTATATCCTAACCTCGTAAGGGACATGCACTAAGAAAGGACAAGGAGAATCATGCTTTGATACCACTGATATGGATTATTTTGAGAATGAAATGAAGGAAGATATATAATATGGAAATATATAGATATATTTCAATAAAAACAAACACAGAGTAATACATAGTTTTCATTAATGAAAGGAATGTATAGAAGCTATAAAATTACAATGTTAATGAACTCGCTAGAATTGTTGCATATTATATCTAATAAGAGATGTTATGGATATGCTCATTTGCAATAATATTATGTTTATAATGAGGCTCCAAATTATTTTTTAACATAAACAAAAATCCAAAAACCTAACCCTGGAAGATGAAACGCCAAAAGGTTTATGGGCCCCGATGGGGGTAGTTAATATGTCAACTTCCCAAAGGCATAAAATTTTCATAAGATATTCATTTGGGGTGAAATATATCTCATTTGAAAGTCTATTTGAAAAGAACACATTCTGACTAGGCCTAGGACAAATTCTTCTTCCTAGGAATTTTTGGACCCAAAAAACTATAGAAAAACTATCAAGGTGGAAAAATGTATTTCAAGCTAGTGAAATAGGTGGGTGGCCACCAATATCCATCTAGATCAAGAAAATATTCAAAAATAAGAATATGATGAAAGGAATATAGTAAAGGAACAATTTAAATTTCTACTAGGAAAGGAAAGAGAAAAGTTGGAGGTAAAGGAGAGGCAAGAAACACAAAAATTGAAAACATGAAAAATAAAGCCATAGAAGTAGAAGAGAGATTCCAACAAAAGAATATATGAGAGTTATAAATGAATACAAGGGAATAAAGGAAGAAGAACACCAATAAATATGAAAAGAATAAAAATGGAAAATCCCTTAATAAAGAGGCTGAATAATGTTGATTAATTGGGTTGGTTGTCATTGATGTCAACCCTTGAAGAAAGTCCGGTAGCAAATTTTGGTAGAACAAAGGTTTGGGTAATGGAACTAAGTTTGTTTTATGGATAATGGTATGAGTTTTGATATATTTTCAGGAAATACTATTATATATGGATAGTACATGTCATTTCATTTCCAGTGGTATGTGGAACGTCACAAAACTCCTCACAATTAGAGAGTTATGGCCATGTCAAGTTGGAGAACCCTCATGAGTCATCTAGAAACCCCAAAAGGTCAAAGTAGTCAAAGTGGTTTCAAAGAAGAAATTATTTAAATAATAAAGTGAAGTGATGAGTGTACTATAAGTCAAAGTGGATACAAAATAAATTAATTAAATAATAAAGTTAATCGATAAATTACTAAGTGGACAAGTGGTTAGAAGTGGGTTAGCCCTAAAATAAGGAAAGTGGGTTAAGATGGTTAGAAGGTAATTTAAATATTAAGTGAAGTGATGAGCGTACTATAAGTCAAAGTGGATACAAAATAAATTACTTAAATAATAAAGTTAATGGATAAATTACTAAGTGGACAAGTAGTTAGCAATGGGTTAGCCCTAAAATAAGGAAAGTGGGTTAAGATGGTTAGAAGATAACCCCTTGAGGAAGCTACATGAAAGTATAAATAAGAGGCAAAGGCCTCTCATTTTTAATCACACTTGATAATATTGAATATATACAAGTGACTTAGGTAACCAAAGGATATTTGAGGTAAATTTCAGAGGGAAGGTGAAGTAAAGAAGGCCGAAATTTGAGGATAAATTATTTTGATGATACTAGGGTATATTATTTATAGGTCATCTCACCCTTTTCACAATAATTTTTTTTCTAGAATGATTCTGACCATGAAATCGAGAGGTAGTTAAGGAAACATATCCATGTAGCTATGATAAAAATTTTATCTTTTGGATCTTTGTATTTTTGGAGTTACACTCCATGGAAAATAGGGTTTGTGGCTAGTCCCGAAACTAGTCTAAAACAGGTGTTTCGGGTAAAAACGTCATATCATATGCATAAAAGATCCAAATTCAGTAAGACCAAAAGTATTTGTTATAGTACAATATTTAGTATTATTTGTACAATTTTCAGATCCACACAACAAATATTCTGTGTGGGACACGCTCTACAAGTTTTGTCTCTAGAATAAGCCAAAATTCAACAGGGTATGCCATTTTTGCTATAACTCCTTTTCTGAGAGGTTCCAAGTAGTGAAACATGGAGGAATTGCATAAAAGACACTGAATAAAATTGTGTAATATTTTCAGATCTTTATTCATTACAGGTACATAGTTATAATTATTTCAAGTTACGGTTGTTGACTAATCCAAAATTAGTCATGTGAGACTAAAGTAAAGTTTGATGAAAATGCTAGTCTCTGGTTGTTAAAGTTAAGGAAGGTTTGTAGGTATGTGATTATATACACCAGGTCTATTAAATTTACAAATCATATTTAGATGATTAAATTTATGAGGGCTTTTGGTTGAGGTACATGTTGGGTACATGCTTGAGACAAGTAGTTGATGAGTTGGTGATGGGTTTTCTATATGCACTAAATCCCTCTATTAAATCGTCAACCCAGGGTAAGTAAACTTAGATTTGTAGCACTATATATGCCAAGCCATAAAATCTAGAGGAAGTATGATCTAACTAAGGAGATGGTCTATCTAAGGGTTAATCTACTTAAGACAAGACTATCAATGAGAAAACCCTATTAAGAACTTTGAGCTATTTACCCTAAGCAACTTTTAAACAATGGATCGATGGATTGTTCCTAAAGAAGCAAATGAAAACCCTACTTTGGACAAGTTAACCTATTTAATCTAAGGAGAAACAACATGTAATCTATTCAATATATTAAAATAAGAAGAAACAACGAATTGATCTAACCAATCTATTCAAATCAATGAGCATCAACAAGTAAGCAAATAGACAATCAAACAACTTATCCTATTAAAACTTCTTCAACAAGTACGCTAATCAAAACTATTCAGCAAGTACACTTAATCAAAACTATTTAGCAAGTAAAGTCTATTCTTAAGATAAAACTCATAATCACTTCTAATACGCAACAAGAAATATTAACCTACTTAATTAAAAGCATCATGACAATATTCAAAGTTTAATCAACAACTATTCTTAATCTACAATAACAATAAACTTCAAATATGATGATTATGTCTTCAGTGCTTTATGACATCACGATGGCATCTGATGATTAGTGATAGCTCAAGAGAAATAAATTCAATATTAACTTCTATGGAGAAATGAAAAGTATGAATTAAGAAATCTAATGAGAGTTTAGCCATCATAGAAGAAATATCAACTATCTTGAAAATCCATGTGATCTCTCAATTCATATACCAATCATCGATGATAAGAAAACACTATTATAATTAATTCAAATGCACTCTTATGCTAACTTAAGTAAATTCACACGATTATAAACTCGTAATTAAAATCTTAATTCAAACTCAAACTCCTAATTAAAATTGCTATTTAAATCTAGAACGGAAATTTCATAAATTAAGCTAAGATAATCCTATTATTAAAAATTCAAATTGCAAATTAAAATGCTTATAAAAATTAATTCAAATTGTACTTCTAACTAAGCATACTACAACAAGATTGATAAGAAAAATGGATTGAAGAAAGCATGACTAAAACTTATAATTAAATTAACAAAACTCACAACTATTAATCCATCGAAACTTGTAAAAGGAACTCTATACTCTATGTTAATTAATACTATGTTCTAAATACTCTGTTTTAACCTGCATAAATTCAATTTAGCATATTAACACACAACAAAGTTAGTAGCTTGCAAGACATTGAATAACAATTAAAAGAAACAACATATTAACAACTATCTTCTACAAGCAACCTGCAAAAGGAAATTTAAACAATTAAATGATGAACAACAAACACACATTATTTAAAATGATAAAAACACATACAACATGAAATGAAGTAAATGATAATTACATAGCTGAAATATGAAAGATATATATCTAAGTATTCACCCAGACCACTGGTGGGCCCCCCAGTAGGTCGTGGCTACTCCTCAACAACAAATCGTGATCTAAATCAACACGGTTCTGGCATTAAATTAGAAAACACAGTCTAGCACAAGTTTGCGGAAATATCTAAGTTACACAGAAAAATGGATTCTAACAATTATTAACACTTTGTCTGACCACTACTTTGGTATTTATAATTATTACAATTCAATAGGTCGACCTCCTCTAAAAACGGTAAATTCTATTAAATGTGTGCTAACAACCTTTAGGTTCTAGAAACTGAACGAGCCACTCAACGATTAGCACAATTACTTAATTCAAGATGTAAAGAGCTCAGTAGTTGGAGGCCATGAGGGTGAAAAAAACCCATGTCATTGATTTTCCCAGCACACGCCGCCAATATAACAACCGCCAACTTGCCCACACTCCAAGTGTTGGATACAGTGCCACACGTAGTGCCGGATGAAGTACCAGATCAGGTGCTGGATGGAGTGTCAAATGAGCTACCAGATGGAAAATTGCATGGAGAATTAGTCCTATGACACACAGATCACACATTATATTCTTTTAGACATTAAATCAAATCAAATTTAACTCAAAACCATCGTAAAACATTAATTGCACATACGTGGTATAAAGCTATGATGAATTGATATAAAATCCTTCAAAACTTCTTCAAAATGGTTAAATACACATATAATACTAGTACAAAAAGGATTCAATCATCGTCATAAAACAACCAAATAATGAGCCCAACATTACCCCCACACCTAAAATTTTGCAGGACCCACTGCAAACAAAAATGAATTGCCCAATATGACTAGATTTGTTGAGCAGGGGATGGATTAGCTTTAGGAGCTTCTTTCTCTGAAGACTTTTTCTTGGCCCTCTTGCAATGTTTCAATTATGCACGGAGGCTATGATTTTTATTAGTCATTTAATCAACCAATTGTTGGAGGGAATTCACCTTTTTCTTGTAGTATTTAATTGTCATGGTGGAGATGTCTATCCATGGTCTTCCTCTCTTCCAATTGTTGCAGCAGTTGAACATTTTCCTATTGCAATTTTTCAATGGTTGGAGTACGATCATATATCTCAGTGGAGGGCTTGGATCCCTTGAAGGATGTAGAGAGTCTATCAATTTTGGGATCTGGTGTAGGCATTTGTGAGGTAGGAGTAACAGGGGGTTTATGAGGGGAAATGGGCTAAAATTTTGTTTCTCTATCAAGCTCCAATTCTTCTGCAGAAACTTCCCTAAGTCTTTTATGGGGGCTTTCAAGATCAAAAGATACTTGGATAGGATCTAAAGTGATTGGATGTTTTACATTAGACTTTCCACTTGCATTCCGGGTACTTTTTCGAAAAGATCCTCTTTTGAATCGATTACCTCCTCTCCTCTTTGTGGGTACTACAGGGAAATCTTGTTGAATTGCCTCTTGTAAATTTTTGGGTGCAGGATCAATAGATGTTGAGGGAATTAGGGAGTTATCAATAGGCTTCTTAGTCTTCTTCCCGATGAGGCTGTAGGGGTATCAACAAGTTTCTTAGTCCTTTGTTCCGGTAGAGGGATATCTTGAGTAGGAGGGTTTGGAGTCTTTGGAGAATGGGGTTTGGAGTCTTTGGAGTAACAGTCCCTAGATCAAGTGTCTTTTTGTTGGTCTTGATTGTAAGATTGGGGTTTGAAAAATGATAAATGAACTCATCCCATGTCTTCCCCTGTTTTTCCAACTCGGATATGACAAGTAGTTTGATGAGGCCATGGTGGAATAGGTTATTATGAGGATTGGCTACATTATTTCATACTTAGGAATACATATTCTCAAGATTCTTCAAGAAGTAAAAAGGGAAATTCAATGGCTTATTGAATTGGAAATGAGTTAATAATCGAAAAATGACAAGATTTAAAAAATAGAATATCTACCTTCACAAGTGATAATTCTAGTGATGACTATCAAAGGGTTAACTAGCTCATCTTTAATCCACTCCTTGGAGTATCCCTTAGCTCCAGAGACATTCTGAAACTCAAGTTTGAATACCTTGTTGTAGCTCGCTCGTGGAAACTGGTGGTGTTTGAACCAGTGGTATCCAACCCTTGGAAGCTTTGTGGATGAGGAAATTGATTACTCAGAGACAAATAAGGATAGAGATCCCACGCATGCCATTCTTCCATTGAATCTGAGGGAGAATTGCAAAGAAACTCCGTCATCGTGGCCCTGTAGATGGGCCAAGAACGATCCCCACCCTGCATGAAGGAAGACCTCCCTACAATGTGCAAACTCGGTGATATCAAAGAGGTCAACATAGGAGGATGGCTCATATCATTTGGGCATGGTGATATTGTGGAAAATGAACAGAGAAGCGGAATTGGAAAAAAGAGAGGAATTGGACAGAGGATGAGTGCAATTGGGCAGAGGATGAGCACAATGCATGAATGAGATATCAATTTAAGATAACCCTCCGGTTTTGAATGCGATCTATGTGGAGGTGGTTGAATTCATTGATGAATTCATCACACATGAGTTTCCATGTGTGATTATAAGTGTGTTGATTTTGAATTCAAAGAGTATCTTTTGGAGGAAATCGCAATGATGAAGGAGTTAGATCAATGTCCAAGTCTTTGACTTGGACATTTGATCATAAAAAATGTGTTTAAAAATTGTATCATTTAACTCCCAATTGCCATTTAACTATCTCATCATACAACTGAACAACCAAATAAATTCAAATGATTCATGGTTACTTGAAATCATGGTCATTTACTGTGTGTATGCACCTCATCTGATCCTTCATATGGAGCATCATCTAGTCATCCATATAGCACCCCATATGGTCTTTCAAATGGCACTCAATATGACACTCCATATGGCACTTCATATGGTACTCCTATGCGAAATGAAATTTGTTCATCATGTAATGGATGTTTTATCCATAATACTCAGTCTTAAACACTTTTGACAATCATAGTGAATAGGAGTAGAGACAGGATAAGAGTGTTTCATTATTACTTGTTTGTCCATCATGCTCACACATCATAATAATATGTTCCTCTATCTCGCATATTATAAGCCATGTAATCATAGTCTGTAATGAACAATATGTAGAGAAAAACCAGTTAAGTGGTATGTCGAAGAAATATACAGCATGTTTATAACACACAATGAGCATTTCAATAAAACAATAACCGTTGATATAATAGCCCATATCATGAAAACAATGTACATAAATTTTTACAAGCATTCTACTTCTTCTTCTCATGGATTATAGATAGGCAGTGTCGTCATTTTTCAGCTCATGAAACCCCTCCCCCACTCCTAAGTATTGTGACACCTCACAATTAAAAATATAGGAAACCAGTCAATTCTCCCAATAGCTGAAGATTTATAGCTTGTTAAGTGTAGAGATAAATTTCACATATTGTTCTGACGAGATGGTTAGAATATGGCCCCACCTATGGGATATAATATCCTACATATAGATAAGAAGAGGTAGGCGATAGAGTTTCAAGATAGTCTCACAGTTAGTTCCCAATCAAAGATTTATGGAGTTCATTAACCTTAGATTAACCATACATACTTTGTGTCATCTTTGTCTACAAGTAATTTCATACATAAGGACAATTTTAAGATTTAGGAATTTCTTATTTTTTGTCAGATTATCATCCTCGCTAGGTAGCATGCCCCGCTGCCAGCAAGTCTATTCAGTAATCCCACAGGTTTACCTAGTCATACCATAGGCTAGTACCCACTGCCAACAGACCTATTTAGTATCCCATTGGGTTAGCCTCTTACACCCTCAAATACTAGCCCTCCATCTTTTAATATTTTAATATAAGATTTCTTTGTGAAAGAAGATGGGGGATCATCTCTGAAAAAAAACTTTTCTTTTTTTTTAGATTGGGATGGTATTTATGTTAGAGGATGAATTTCTTTTATATATTCATTATAGATTGTCATGATGTAAGGGGTACTTAAGAGGATGTGGCCTATCTAAATATATGATATAATCAAGCATTTTTAGTGTGTAGTGGATGGTACCATTGGGAAAGAATAAAAAGGTATCTTTAGGCTCAACTCACTTTTTTTTTTTTTAAGTTATTGTGGTGTTTCCATGGCTAACCGCTAATCAGACCTCCTTGTTACTCTTTAATAAATATACTTTACTCACTTACTCAGGGTTCTTGGGAAAATTGTATGAGTAACCTCTAAGTTTTATGGTTAAGGTATCATTTCCTTATATCTAGTGGTGAAGGTTTAAGAGTAGCTTCTATTAGAGATACTTTGAGAAAAATAAGATGGAAATATTTGAAAAATTGTGGCTAATTAAAACAAATCATTATTCAATTGATGCTTAGCAGATAACAAGGTTCAAATATAGAAATATTTTGAAGGAAAAATCCTTCCTTTATATCTCCTTGAAACTGTCTACTCCTGGTGAAATAAATACCTACAAAAATCTCTAGAATTGTTTATCAAAAAAATTCAAAATTATTTACATATGTACAGTCTAAAATTTAGAAAACAACATTCAAGAACAAGGGGGGACTTCCCCATATACTAAGACCAATGCCTTGTAAGTTGACATGACCTGTAGAAAATTTTCTTTGGAAGTGGTTATATGATAAAGTTTGAGTCGGTGTCCATTTACTACGAAGGAGACTCGTCCATCGTCAATTGTTTTGATTTTCATAGCCCCATTGTCATACATGGTGACTACCTCGTAAGGACCCAACCACCGAGTGGTAAGTTTTCCTTTGAAGGTTTTAAATTGGGAGTCAAACAACAAAGCCCAATCACTAGGTTGGAAGTGTTTCTTCTTAATAAACTTGTCTGCCACTTGCTCCTCTAGTTTTGGACTAATATCATTCATTGGATAGCATCTTGCCTGATTTCATCCAACTCGTGTAACTATAGGGATCGTTGTTTCTAAGCCTCATCTAATTTTAATCCCAATTCTGCAGAAATATGAAAGGTCCTTACTTGGAATTCTATTGGTAGAAGTACTTGTTTCCCATACACTATCTCATAAGGGGTATGTCCAATGGTGTTTCTCCAGGTGGTATAATATACCCACAAAGCCTCTAGAAGCCTATCAGCCCAATCTCGATGATGCAATTGAACAGTCTTGGTTAATATAGCTTACATAACTTTGTTTGTGGTCTCTACCCTACCATTAGCTTGTGGGTGGTATGGAGAAGACTTACAGTTCTTGATCCCATATTTCTCTATTAGTTCTCTCATCAGCTTGGAAGTGAATTGAGTTCCTTGGTCTGTAGCAATTTCACGAAGCACACCAAATCAGGTAAAAATGTCTTCATAAATGACTCGACAATGGATTTTTCTGTAGCCCTGAATAGGGATTTTTCTTCTACCCACTTGGTGACATAATATGTACAAACCAAAATATGATTTTTCTTACGAGACATGGGTGAAATTGGTCCTACAAAGTCAAGGGCCCACTTCTTGAAAATTTCTATCATAACTTGGGCACATAAGGGCATTTTTGCAACAGACGTGGGTTTTCCTATCCTTTCACAGCTATCACAACTCCTCGCATACTTGGCAGCATCCTTGAAAATGCTAGGCCAATAGTAACCTAAAAGTAACACCTTATATGATGTACGTTTGTCAGAAAAATGGCCATCGCATGGTCCATCGTGAAAACTTTGTAGGATTTATGGTATCTCATCCTTTTGGACACATCTACGAATAATCAAATCTGGACCTATATGAAAAAGGTCATGGCCAACCCAATATTGATTGGCACTTTGCGTAATAATTCTATGCTTTTTAGGAGGTGACAAATGAGATGGTAAATTCCTAGTAGCCAAATATTTTTCCATATCTGCAAACCATGGGGTATTCACGGAAAGGGAAAAAAGGTGCTCGTCTGGGAAACTATCATCTACAGGAATATCATCATCCTCCTTTTTTATGCATGAAACAAAATCATCTACCAAATTGTCCTTTCCAGGTCGTTCAAGAATGGTGATATTAAACTCTTGCAATAGCAGGAGCCACCTAGTCACTCAGCCATTAGTTATGGATTTATTCATGAGAAATCTGATGGCAAAGTGATTTGTATGTAAAAATAATTCGTAACTTGTGATGTAGTGGAGAAACATATTGATAGCATGAACTAATACCAATAATTCCTTCTCGGTAACTGTATAGTTTAACTTGGCAGGGTACAAGTTCTTGCTCACAAAATAAATGGCATAGGATTGTTGGTCTTCTTTCTTCCCTAATACCCCTCCTTTTGCAGTGTCGGAGGCATCAATGGATATGTGAAATGGGAGAGCCCAATTGGGTCCCCTAATAACTGGTGCCACATGCAGCTTAGCTTTTAGGGTTTCAAAAGAAGTTTGACACTTCTCATTCCAAAGAAAATCAACATTCTTTATTAACAATCCAAACATGGGTGCAACAATCTTCGTGAAATTTTCAATAAACTATCGGTAGTATCCGATATGACCAATAAAGATTATCACCTCTTTCTGAGTCTTGGGGGTTGTAAGTCTGACGATGAACTCAATCTTAGAAGGATCGACTTTAATCCCTTCAGATGAAACGTGATGTCCTAGAACCACTTTTTTAGTCAACAACATTTAAAATTTTTCATGACTTAAATACAGGTTCATTTCTTGGCATCTAATAAGGACTTTTTCTAAGTTATCTAAGGCTTCCTGGTAAGTATTTCCATATACTATGAATTCATCCATGTATACCTCCACACAATCATGAATAAGATCATAAAATATCCCTAGTAGTGCTTATTGAAATGTGGCAGGAGCATTACACAATCCAAATGGTAAGACCCTATAGCATAGGTGCCCCAAGGACAAGTAAAGGTAGTATTTTCTTGTTCCTTGGGTGCTATGAGAATCTGATTGTACCCTATATATCCATCTAAAAAGGAGAAATATTTCTTTCCTAACAGGGTATCCAAGACTTGGTCAATGAAAGGAAGGGGAAAATAATCCTTCAGAGTGGCCTTGTTAAGCTCCCAGAAATCAACACAAATTCTCCATTTCTCGGTTAATTTCTTTGGAACCACTAGAAGAGGGGATACCCATTTACTATCAGATATGAGATAAATGAATCTGACATTTGATAAATTTTGGATCTCCACTTTTACTATATCTTTGAGTGTTGGGTTCATCCTTTTCTGGGGTTGCCTAACAGGGGTTACTTCCCCCTGGGCACATATATGATGAATGCATGTGTCAGGGTGTATAGCCTTCATGTCAGTGTATTCCCAGGCGAATTCCCTTGATTGTTCTTTAAGTACATTTACTAATTTCTTTTGTTGGTCTACATCTAGCCCGGAATTTATATGTAGAAATTTCCCTAGGCTAATTTCATAGGGCATGGTATAAGATGTGGAAAACTTGTACATTTCAAATATAAAATATGTCAAAGAAAAAATCTATGGGTCCAACTATTTCTAAAAAATTTCCCCAAACATGTATTGAAATTGGGGAAAAGATTGTGGAAAATCAACAGACGTGATAGCAGAAATAAACTGGTTTAGCATATTTTCCATTGTGTGCTCTTGAAGTGCCCAGTAATGATCACTTGGCAACATGAGCTCTTCTCAATCTTCATTTTTGTATGGAAATTCAATACACCACAAATTCTCCATGATAGGTTGAGTTGGTGGATATATGGTGAGCTTCTAGATAGAGAGTCCATTTGAGATGGTCATTTCTCCCTCTCTACAACTAATAAATGCATTGGTTGTGACTAACCAAGGTCTTCCCAAAATAAAGGGATGGCCTTTGGTAGGATCCTTTGAGTGTATGACAAAAAATTATACTAGGTACTCCCATGAGGCTAAAGTAACTATGAAATCATCCAAAATTCCTTCAGGTATAACCCTGGTCTTATCTTCTAATTCCAAAATGGTTGGGGTATGTCTAAGAAGAGATTTTAATTGTAATTCCTCCAAGGTAATAAAAATCATAACATTTATGGTTGCCCCTAGGTCTATGAGAGTGTTCCCAATGGAAACCTCATTAATGGTTATGGTCACTACGAGGTTTCCTGGGTTCCCATATTTTTCTACCTTAGGATTCTCTGATATGTACTTATATATTTCTCCTATCAAATGTATTGTTGGAGGATCCTTCTAATTCCTTCATGGCTTCTTAATACATAATTCTTTGACCACCTTATTGTAGATTGAAATATCCTTAATGTCTTGTAGCAAGGGAATCTTGACACAAATATTCTTCAATTCATTCAAGATGTCAAATTCTGGTCAGGTGGTAGGCTTCTTGATTACTAATCTTTCTGAATAGGGAGGGGCCTTTGTAATTTGTGAAGGTTAATTTTGGGGACACTTGGGGTTCTTGGTCCTTAGGAATAATAACATATGCCCACCTAGTGTCATTCATGGGTTGTTTGGGGGTTTATTCTTCTTCTTCTTCCCGGATGACTACTGAAGGCCTCTTCCTGTCCAGGAATTCTCCTAACCTTATATGAATCTCCTTCAATGGGACAAGAGAAATAACATATGTCGGGAAGGCATGCATCTCAACATTATGAAAAGTTTGAGTGGGCTTATTATTTGGATTGGGCACTTTTTGTGCTAGTAATAATGTTGGTCTTCGGGAGCTTGCATTCTGGTATTGTTGTGGTTGTTGTTGTGGAATAGGAGGTAAATGTGGTAGAACAAAACCTGGAAGAAGTTGTGGGATATTTGGTGGAAATTGGGGGTAAGGATGGTTGGGCATAGGGATAGGTGGAGCTTGAGGGTTATCTTGGTTATGCCCTCCTCTCCATACTTTAAGCCAAGGATGGTGATACTTTGTAGACCAAGTTTTCCAACTTGGTGATTTCCACTGTTGTGGTTGTTGATAATAGGGTGGAACTTGAGGATGTAGATCCAGGTATGTAGGTTGATTCCTAGGCTACCATGGCCTCCTAGGTGCATAAGAGGACTCCCCAGAATCCCCACTTCTATAGGTGGCTAAAAAATTGGGCAATGATAGACATTTCTTAGTTGATTGGTCCTCCGTGCAAAAGACACAAACTGAAATTTTATCTAATGGGCATTCCCTTGAGGAATGCTTCCTCCTTCATCTTGGGAAAAATATGCTCATCGCTGCATTTTTCTCCTCTTGTTTCTTTTTAATTTTTACGGTGTCCAAATGAGAACCTATTATTATTAATATATTTGTTTTGAAGTTCTCTAAAGGTTCCCTCTCTCTACCCTTTTTATACTACCTGAACTAACTGGTTTTAAGTTTCTACTATAAGGATCTTGAACATTCTTCCATGTTTTAGCTCTACTTCTAGAGTAATTTTTACACATTTCACAGATTTCGGAAAATGGTTTATGGGAGATGTCACCTAATGCCATTAGGTTAAGTATCTCTAGGTATTCCTCTGAAATCCCCTTAAGGAAAAGAAACTTTACTTCATCATCTGGAAGGTCATGGTACTTTGATTTCTATGAGATATAAGCAGACTGTTCCATATAATCCTCGAGATTTTCTTCCTCTAACTGTTGGATTTTGAAAATATCATTACAAGAATCCTTCGATTTGCAGTAATCTTGGTACTTCTTAAGTAATATATCTTTCATGGATTCCCAAGATCTAATAATGGATTCTCGTAACCCTATGAACCATCTTAGTGTAGATTCCTTGAGGGTGACAGGAAAGAGTTTTAGTTTCTGGGCATCTTGTAAGTAGTTGTAGCTCCTACACAAGATGTCGAACTCAAATAGGAAGGTATCCGGGTATTCATTGCTTGTACCGTAAAAGGCAGGAAATGCTAAGAGGGGAATATTTTTCATATTGACATTCTGTGTGGTGTCCAAAATTGGAAACCCGAAGGTGGTTTTAGTTTGGTTTCCATCTTCTTCTCCCTCCTTGTGTCTTACATTGTTGTGATCCTCTTGATCATCCATACTAGTTTGGCTTCCAAAAAGAGAGTACCTAAAGGGTTTTATCCTTGAAGAGAACAAAGTATCCCAAGGTTTGTTTCTAAGAAAGGTGTCCCTTTGGTGGGAAGGTCTTCCTACTATTTGGATGTATGGGACTCTACTCAAGCCAATTGAGATTATTGGTGCCAAAGTTTCTGTTTCAATTTGGAAAAAAATTGTATTGGATGAACTACCAAACAAAGTATTCACTTGTTCATGGTTTATGATGTCTAAAAAGTTAGGATCTTCTGATGGTGGTAAAAATAAAAAGGTTTTTTTGGTTGGTTCTATGGAAGGCTCGAGTGGTTTTGCCTCCTATCCCGCTATTATTGATGCTTCAATTTTTTGTTCTATAGTGCTCCCGGTTTTAGTCTCTTCAAAGACTTCTTTAGCTCTTTGGGTTGAGCTAGCTCATGTTTTTCAGTATCGTTCTACTGAGTTTATGAGTGGAATGTTCCTTCCCCTGAAGAGGTCAAAAGTAACATTGGTCAAAAGGTTTGATTTGGTTTTAATGTATCTTCCCTTTGGGTCCCTAGTTCTCTTCATGAAAGAAAACAAAAAGAAAAACTACCATTGGGTTTGGGGGAAACTGCTATAATAGATGTGCAGGTTCTTACCTCTCGTCTTAAGTTTCCCCCGCCACCAAACTAATGCTAAGGTTTAGAAATGATCTATCTCCTAATTATTTCCTAGGTTGAGACAACTCCCTGACAATGACGCCAAAAATTATGGTTGTTCTATATGCACTAAATCCCTCAATTAAATTGTCAACCCAGGGTAAGTAAATGTAGAGTTGTAGCACTATATATGCCAAGGCATAAAAGCTAGAGGAATTATGATCTAACTAAGGATATGGTCTATCTAAGGGTTAATCTACTTAAGCAAATATTATCAATGAGAAAGCCCTATTAATAACTTTGAGCTATTTACCCTAAGCAACTTTTAAACAATGGATCGATGGATTGTTCCTAAAGAAGAAAATGAAAACCCTACTTTGGACAAGTTAACCTATTTAATCTAAGGAGCAACAACAAGTAATCTATTCAATCTATTCGAATAAGAAGAAACAACAAATTAATCTAACCAATCTATTCAAATCAATGAGCATCAACAAGTAAGCAAATAGACAACCAAACAACTTATCCTATTAAAACTACTTCAGCAAGTAAGCTAATCAAAACTATTCAGAGAGTACACTTAATCAGAAATATTCAACAAGTAAACTCTATTCTTAATATAAAACGCATAATCACTTCTAATCTGCAACATGAAATATTAACCTACTTAATTGAAATCATCATGACAGTATTCAAAGTTTAATGAACAACTATTCTCAATCTACAATAACAAGAAACTTCAAATATGATGATTATGTCTTCGGTGCCTTATGACATCATGATGGGATCTAACGATTAGTGATATCTCAAGAGGAATAAATTCAATATTAACTTCTATGGAGAAATGAAAAGTATGAATTAGAAAATCTAATGAGAACTTAGCCATCATAGAACAAATATCAACTATCCTGAAAATCCATGTGATCTCTCAATTCATATATCAATCATCGATGATAAGAAAACACTATTCTACTTAATTCAAATTCACTCTTATGTTAACATAAGAAAATTCACACGATTAGAAACTCATAATTAAAATATTAATTCAATCTCAAACTCCTAATTAAAATTGCAATTTAAATCTAGAACGGAAATTTCATAAATTAAGCTAAGCTAATCCTATTATTAAAAACTCAGATTGCAAATTAAAATGCTTATAAAAACATAATTCAAATTCTACTTCTACCTGATAATACTACAACAAGATTGATAAGAAAAATGGATTTAGGAAAGCATGACTAAAACTAAGAATTAAATTAACAAAACTCACAACTATTAATCCATTGAAAGTTGTAAAAGAAACTCTGTACTCTGTGTTAATTAATACTATGTTCTAACTACTCTCTTTTAACCTGCAGAAATTCAATTTATCATCTTAACACACAACAAGGTTAGTAGCTTGCAAGCCATTCACTAACAATTAAAAGACACAACATATTAATAACTATCTTCTACATGCAACCTGCAAAAGGAAATTTAAACAATTAAATGATGAACAACAAACCCACAGTATTTAAAATGATAAAAAAACATATAACAAAAAATGAAGTAAATGATAATTACACAACTGAAATATGAAAGTTATTTATCTAAATATTCACCCAGACCATTGGTGCCCCCCCAAAAAATTCATGGCTACTCCTCAATAGAAAATCGTGAGCTAAATCAACACAGTTCTGGCATTAAATTAAAAAACGTAATCTAGCACAAGTTTGCTGAAATGTCTCAGTTACACAGCAAAATAGATTCTAACAATTCTTAACACTTTTCCTGACCACTACTGTGGTATTTATAATGACTACAATTCAATAGGTCAACCACTGGAAGGGCCAACCTCCTCTAAAAATGGTAAATTCCATTAAATGCGTGTTAATAGACTTTAACTTCTAGAAACTGAATGAGCCACTCAACGATTAGCACAACTACTTAATCTGAGATATCAAGAGCTTAGTAGCTGGAGGCCATGAGGATGAACAAAACCCATGTCGTTGATTCGCCCAGCACAGGCTACCATTATAACAACAACCAACTCGCCCATGCTCCAAGTGTTGGATGCAGTGTCAGACGTAGTGTCGGATGAAGTACCAGATCGGGTGTTGGATGGAGTGTCGAACAAGCTACCGAATTGAAAATCGCATGGCGAACTCATCCTGTGACACACAGATCGTGCATTAGATTCTTTTAGACATTAAATAAAATCGAATTTAACTCAAAACCATCGCAAAACATCAATTTCACATACCTAGTATAAAGCTAAGACGAATTGATGTAAAATCTTTCAAAACTTCTTCAAAATGGTTAAATACACATATAATACTGATACAAAAAGGATTCAATCATCATCATAAAACAACCAAGTCACGAGCCCAACAATTGGCACATGCATGAGGTGTATAGTTGATGATGTTGGTACATCTTGATGAGTCACACTTTATGTGTATCTAATGCATGATTGGTACATATTTGGTGCATGGTTGATGCACTCTTTGATGGTACAGGTTGAGGTATAGGTTGGTGCATGTTTTTTGCACTTGTTTATGGTACATGTTGATTACATGTTTTTTGGACAGGTTATTATGACAGGTTATTTGTACAGGTTTGTTTCATGGTTGATGCATTTGTTTATGGTAAAGTTTGAGGTACATGTTGATGTATGGTACATGTTGGCACAGGTTATTGGTACAGGTTGCTACAATTTTATTATAGGTTGGTTGGTACATGTTTACAACAGTATATCTCACAGTGATAGTGTGACAGTGGTTCCATCATTCTACTTCTATGTCAAGTAGGTTGGATGGGGCAAGGAAAGGTGGTTATAGCCACCTTCTAGTTGTAGCTGGAGAACATAGGGGGTTGTAGCCTCCTTCTGGTTATATCTAGGGAATTGGGGTGCGGGAGATTCCCTCAGGTTGTGGCATGAGAAACTATGGGGTTGGAGTCTCCTTTCAGTTGCAACTGGAAAACAAAGGAAGATGGTGCTTCCAATGAATGGAATTCTTAAAGACATATAAGAAAAAGAATTTTTTGGTTTTCTCCCACTCTGGGTTTCCACGTAAAAACATTGGTGTATTGTGTATGTGTATGATTGCTCATTTTTTCATTGTTTATTTACTTTGCAACTATTGGATGATAATGCTACATTGATATAACACTTGAATTTTGTGGTTAAAAAAGATTATTTCTCTATTACTGATTTACCCCCCCTCTCAGTAATCCAACAATTGGTATCATAGTGGGTTCCTTCATGAAACAGTTTAACCACTGGAAGGAGATCATGGATTATCCTGAGAATGGAGTAACATTGTTTAATTTTCAAAATGGTTTAAAGTCTGAGTTGTGGAGTGGAAGGTCGAAAGTATTTTTAAAGGAATAGGGGTATTATATTTGGCTATCAGTCATTACAGGATATGATAGTTCAAAAAAGGGAAAAGACTGCAACCAAGAAGGAATTGAATAAAAATAACAAAATAGCAATGGATTTCATCTGGGAAGGATTACCTAATCCGGTAAGAGAAAAGGTTGGTAAATGTTCATCAACCAAATAACTTTGGGATAAGTTACATGACATATACTCTTCACCCATCGTAGATTCAGAAAATGCCAAAAAAGATGAAGGTATAGATCAAGAAGAAATATGTTCACCATGTAAAACAGATTCAGAAGATGAAGAGTACATAATCAGCAGAGGTATGATGTTTTTCTTTAATTATGAAAAATGCGGACATCTTGAAATAGAATGCCATGAAGTAAATGAGACAGAAAAACTAATTGAAAAGGAAAACAATTATGAAGCAGAATTGATTAGTGCTTTAGATGAACTAAGAGAAGAACACAAGTCACTCAAGAAAGAATTAATGAAACAAAAGGATAGTGCTCACATTTTTTAAGAATCCCAACAAGTCATCAAGAACTTAAGAACTCAGCTAGAAGAAGCTAGAAATATCGAAGAAAATCTTAAAGATCAAAAGTAGTATTTGGAAGCCAACATAGAAGCGTAGAAGGAAGAAGCAGAAATGAGAGAAAATATATTGACAGATCATCTTAAGTAAAGAATTAATGATCTAAACCATCTTGAGGTAGAGTTTGATCAAGAAGAGAAAGGACTTGAAGAAGAAATAATCACATTAAAAATCCAACTTGAAGAAATGAAAAGAATAGAAGAAGTCATGAAGTCTCAGATAATGAAGAAAGAACAAGAGGTGTAGAAGCTTGAAGAAGAAGTTATCACATTGAGAAGTAAAATCTTCAAGCTCAACAAGAATGTTGAAGAGACAGAAACATCCACATCAGTTATAGAGAATGAAGAAAAACACTCTAGGTTGCTAGAAAACAAGAATGAAGAAAATAGAAAGAGTTATGCATAAGTACTCAAAGGAAGGAATCATGGTCAACCAGAATCTAAGAAAACTATTAACGATACATCTTCAAGAAGACCATCCATGTTCAAGCCACAAAGAAGCTTCAATCATGATCATGAACAGTCAAGGAAGAAATTCAGAAGTACTACACCACAGAAGATCAATCACTCCCAGGTATGCAAATTTCTTTTATGGTCATTGTTTTTATTGTACTAATTTTGGACATAAGGTTGCATATTGCAGGGATTATAAAAATTTTCAAGCAAGAAATGCCTATGTGGCCGCACGTAACATTGAATTTTACAAATGTCATAACTATGGACATATATCTAGTGATTGTAGAAGCATGATCGATACTTCCATGAAAGAGAACATTGATATCATATATAATAAAGTATGGATAAGAAAACATGAAGAACAAGTGAACAAATACTAGGTCCCAGAGATCACAAGATTTGAAATAAAACGAGATGAAGAAAATTCTATAGAGAAAAGGAAAGATGTCAGATACAGAAAGGTTTGGAAAATAACTGAAAGAAAGGAAGGATAGGTAAATAAGGAATAGGTTCAAGAGATTGTACTTTCAGGCATTGTAGTGAAAGATGAATCCACAGACATAAAGAAAGAAGTCATAGATCAGAGAGATGATGAATCTACCAGTGAAGATGATGATGAATACACATCAAAGAGGGAATTATTCTGATCCATCCGACTTAGAGACTCCTAGGTACCATGAATATTAGACAAGGGGATTCTATGCGATAGTTGTGACATACCAAAGAACCATCCTTCGAGAATCTTCCAAAGTTTGAGTAGATGGATCGAGAGTAGTCAGTTAACAAAAGTATAGTTTGATAGTTGTAGTAGTGAAGAATTCATGATAGTATAGTAATAAATGGGTCAGCATTATGGACAATTGTGCAGTAGAATCTTGGACAGTATGGACAGAGATGGATTTGTAAGAACACTTAGCAAGTTTGGAAAGATATGTGACAGTGGACGAGAGCATGGATTCATAGATTGGTTCAGAGAGTGGTTCAAAGACAAAGGAACATTATGGATGTTAAGTACACAGGAAATGGCTTGACCAATGCTAATGGATTCCAAATTGACATATATTTTTTGGAAACATGCAGTGCATACAACAATTCACATTCAAAACAGAGTAATGCTCAGAAGCAACAATGACAAAACTCCCTACGCGCTATGGAAAGGAAGACCAAAAAATGTGAAGCACTTCAGGATATTTGGAAGCAAATGCTACATCAAAAAGGAACATGGAAGAACATGAAAGTTTGACTCTCGTGTGGAAAAAGGAGTACTTGTTGGTTATTCAAGTACAAGGAAAGCATACAAGCGTTACAATCTAAAATTGAACAAAGTTGTTGAAAGCATCAATGTAACAATTGATGAAATGGGTGGATGAGAATAAAAGGAAGAAGAAAATGAATCAGTGGAACAACTTTACAAAGAAAAAGAAAAATATAAATAAGTAGAAGAGGAAGATGAAGAAGATTAGACAGAAGTAGAAAGTGCCTCCAAATACACCTAGAAAACAAGTACAAAAGAATCATCCTTCATATCAGATTATCAGAAACAAGGATGTAGGATTTGAGAATAGAAGAACAATCCATTCACCAGAACAAATACACCTAGCACTCTTATCTACTATTGAACCAAACAGTTTTGAAGAGGCCAACAAGGATGAATTTTGGAATAAGGCCATGGATGAAGAATTGGATCAAATAAAAAAGAATGACACTTGGGAATTGGTTCCAAGACCAAATAATAAGATTGTGATTGGCACAAAGTGGGTTTTCAGAAATAAATTGAATGAAGATGGACATGTTATAAGGAACAAAGATAGATTGGTATGTAAAGGATACACACATGTTGAAGGAATCGACTTTGAAGAGACATTTTCCCCATTTTCTAGAATGGAAGAAATCTGATTGTTTTTAGCTTATGCATGCTCCAATAATATTAAAGTGTATCAGATGGATGTGAAATCATGTTTTCTGAATGGGGAACTTGAAGAAGAAGTCTACATTGAACAACCAAAAGGATTTAAGTTGTCAGAGAACGCAAATTATGTGTGTAAATTGAACAAGGCCTTATATTCTCTAAAACAAGATCCTAGAGCATGGTACTCTAGAATGGATAAATATCTACATCAGACAAGGTTCAGAAAAGGAAGTGTAGACAACAACCTCTACATCAAGGTAACTCAATATAGTATTTTATTAATTGAATTTTATGTTGATGATATTATTTTTGGAAGTATTGATGACTGTTTAAGCCAGAAATTTGAAAACGATATGCATAATGAATTTGAAATTCCATTACTCAGATAAATTCAGATATATCAAGGAAACCAAGGAATTTTTATTTCTCAAACTATGTATATCAGAGAAATGTTAGAGAGGTTCGAAATGGAAGATTGCAAACTAGTTACCACTTCTATGCAAACTAGTTGCAAGTTGAGAAAAGATGATGATTTAAAGTCTACAGACTAGAGGAAATACAAGTCAATGATTGGTAGCTTACTATATGTGACAACATCTAGAATAGATGTAATGCAGGCAATTGGAAAGGTCGCATGATTTCAAGAAGAACCAATGGAATCTCATGTATTAGCAGTGAATAGGATTTTTAGATATCTCAAAGGAACAAAAGAGTTTGGATTATGGTATCCAAAAGGAAATGATCTATCACTTATTGCCTACACATATGCATATTGGGCATATTGCATTGATGACCAACGAAGCCCCAATGGACCAACATTCTACTTGGGTGAGTGTTTAGTATCTTGGATAAGCAAGAAACAATCATCAATATCTCTATCTATAGCTGAAGCAAAGTATATTGTAGCAGTAGGATGTTGTAATCAGGTTCTATGGATGAAACAAACCTTGAAATATATACAGGTTGAGTATGATGAGCCCATTCCAATCTATTATGCTAATACAAGAACCATCAATATCTCAAAGAACCCGGTGATGCACTCCAAGAAGAAGCACATTCCAATAAATTATCACTTTATATGGGAATAGGTTGCAGAGAAGAACATTTGAGTTGAATATTTGGGCACACAAGAATAAGTGGAAGACATCTTTACAAAACCACTTCCAAAGGAAGCCTTTGAGTATCTTTGTCAAAGACTCGGAGTAATTTCTACTCCAAAATGAATGTTATTGAATGCTTATATAATATGTCTTAGATTTACATGAGGAAGCACCGTAAAGAGGGTAGTTCAGGTTGGGAGATAAGTTTCAGGAAGAATTCAGTCAAGGGGAACAACCCCAGATGGAAATATACCTTTGCCATTTATGACAAAGGGGGAGAGATTTATTAGATGCCAAGGTAAATTCTTGGAGAAAGAGAATATAGGCATGGTTCCAAGGGGAGTGATGGTCACAGGGGGATCATGAGTGATATGACTTCAATATTGCATCAGAGTGTTGCCATCAATGGAAAAGGGGGATATTTTTGATTAATTGGGTTGGTTTTCATTGATGTCAACCCTTGAAGAAAGTTTGGTAGAAAATTTCGGTAGCACAAAGGTTTGGGTAATGGACCCAAGTTTGTTTGATGGATAATGGTATGAGTTTTGATATATTTGTAGGAAATAATATTATATATGGATAGTAAATGTCATTCCATTTCCAGTGGTATGTGGAACATCACATAAATCCTCACGGTTATAGAGTTATGGCCATGTGAAGTTGGAGAACCCTCATGAGTCATCTAGCATTTCCAAAAGGTCAAAGTAGTGAAAGTGGTTGCAAAGAAGAAATTATTTAAATAATAAAGTGAAGTGGTGAGTGTACTATAATTCAAAGTGGATACAAAATAAATTATTCAAATAATAAAGTTAATGGAGAAAATACAAAGTGGACAAGTGGTTAGAAGTGGGTTAGCCCTAAAATAAGGAAAGTGGGTTAAGATGGTTAGAAGGTAATTTAAATAATAAAGTGATGTGATGAGTGTACTATAAGTCAAAGTGGATACAAAATAAGTTATTTAAATAATAAATTTAATGGAGAAATTACTAAGTGGACAAGTGGTTAGAAGTGGGTTAGCCTTAAAATAAGGAAAGTGGGTTAAGATGGTTAAAAGGTAACACCTTGAGGAAGCTACATGAAAGTATAAATAAGAGGCAAGGGTCTCTTCTTTTTAATAACACTTGAGAATATTGAATATCTACAAGTGGCTAATGTAACCAAAGGATATATAAGGCAAATTTCAGAGGGAAGGTGAAGTAAAGAAGGCCGAAATTCAAGGGAGGGTAAATTATTTTGATGATGCTTTATAAGGTATGTTATTTATATGTCATCTCATCAGTTTTGCAATAACGTTTTTTATAGAATGATTCAGACCAAAAAATTAGGAGGCCATTGAGGAAACATATCCAAGTAGCTATGATAAACATTTCAGCTTGTGGGTCGTTGTATTTTTGGAGTTACACTCCGTGGAAAATAGGGTTTGTGGCTAGTCGGGAAACTAGTCTAAAACATGTGTTTTGGGTAAAAACGTCATAACTTCTTCATAACAAATCAAAATTCAGTAAGACCAAATGTATTGGTTATATTACATTCTTTAGTACTTTGTGCGCAATTTTTAGATCCATACAACAAATATTCCATGCGGGGAACACTCTACAAGTCCTCTCTCTAGAATAAGCCGATAAAATTCAACAAGGTATGTCATTTTTGGTATAACTCATTTTCTTAGAGGTTCCAAGTAGTGAAACCTAGAGGAATTGCATAAAAGAGACTGAAGAAAATTATGTACTATTTTCATATGTTTATTCATTACAGGTACATAGTTATGATTATTTGAAGTTAGGGTTATTGACTAATCCAAAATTAGTCATGTGAGACTAAAGTAAAGTTTGATGAAAATGCTAGTCTCTTGATGTTAAAGTTAAGGAAATTTTGTAGGTATGTGATCATATACACTAGCTCTATTATAGAGTTACAAATCATATTTAGATGATGAAATTGATGAGGGATTTTGGTTTAGGTACATGTTGGGTACATGGTTGAGACAAGTAGTTGATGAGTTGGCACATACATGAGGTGTATAGTTGATGATGTTAGTACATATTGATGAGTCATAGTTTATGTGTATTTAATGCATGATTGGTACATATTTGGTACATGGTTGATGTACTCGTTGATGATACAGGTTGGTGCATGTTTGATGCACTTGTTTATGGTACAGGTTGATTACATGTTGTTTGGACAGGTTATTGTGACAGGTTATTTGTACAAGTTTGGTGCATGGTTGATGCATTTGTTTATGGTAGAGTTTGAGGTACATGTTGATGTATGGTACATGTTGGCACAGTTTATTGGTATAGGTTTCTACAGGTTGATTACAGGTTGATTGGTACAAGTTTACAATAGTGTATCTCATAGTGATAGTGTGATATTGGTTCCATCATTCTACTTCTAATTTAGGGCAATTGGATGGGGAAAGGACAGGTGGTTGTATCCACCTTCCAGTTGTAGCTAGAGAACATAGGGGGTTGTAGCCTCCTTATGTTTTTAGGCATATAATTTGGGAGTTGGAGATTCCCTCAGGTTGTAGCTTGCGAAACCAGGGGGTTGGAGCCTCCTTCCAGTTGCAGCCAGAAAACAAAGGAAGTTGGTGCTTCCAATGAATGTAATTTTAAATGACATATAAGAAAAAACATTATGTGATTTTCTCTCGCTTTGGATTTCCACGTAAAAACATTGGTGTATTGTGTATGTGTATGATTGTGCATTTTTTCATTGTTTATTTACTCTGCAACTATTGGATGATAATGCTACATTGATATAACAATTGAATTTTGTGGTTAAAAAGGATTATTTCTCTATTAATGATTCACCCCCCCTCTCAATAATCCAACAAATAAAATAAAAGGAACATTGGAAAGGATGCTAAGGAAAGCTAGGATGCATAGATGGAAAAAAAGGAAAGGGAGAAACAAAAAACCAAATATTAGTTGTTTAAGCTAAATAGAGAAGAAAGAAAAAAGAGGAAGAAAAAAAAAGGTAGATGAAGACAAAGAAAGGGAGAAAGCAGAGGAATAAATAGAACAAGAAAAGAAGAAAAAGTAGTATGATTTAAATGGGATTGTAAAAAATCACAATGCAAGTATAGTTAATATCCCTATTCAAGAATGCACTCCTCTAATGGCCATACTTAGAAATTTAATCTATAAATCTCAAGTACTAGAATTCAATGATGTCGTAGTAGCTATAGGGGAGTATTATTACAACAATAAGACCAAGGAAATTAATAGAATATCAAACAAAATAAAAAGGGGAGAATACTCCCTCAATCAAGAATATTCTGAGAGAAATATTAAATGGAAGGAAGGCCCAAGCCCAAAGGAAAATGAAATCCAAATTTATTCATCTCTTAATTCATTTGTAGGTGAAAATGGAATGTCAGTGTATGAGTTAAGTGAGGCATTGGATATATCCAGAGATAGAGTAGCTTATCTTGAAGGAGCTCTAAACACCATAAAAGATAACCTAGCTGATGAATTTAGGAAATAGGTTAACATTGTAGAACAAATATACAAAGAGGAAATACATAAAGAATTACAACTTCAAAAGGATAAGTTAATGCAGAGTTTGAGAAAATAAATAGTGTAAATCAGAGGTTACACCAGAAAGAATTGGAAGATCTTAATCTCAAGAAATCACAAGAAATAGAACAACTGAATACAAAACATGCACAGAAAATGACAAGATTGCAAGGTGAATGCCTGGAAGTAAGTAAATTCAATGAAAAGCTAGAGCACAAAGTCCTAAAATTAGAGCAAGATAATTAGGTTCTTGAAAAGAAAATAGAATAAAACCAACAATGAACCCTCATTCTAGAAGCTATCAAAGAAGAATATAGAGCTATGAATGAAGAACTCAGGATTGTGCAAAAATATTTTTTTTGTAGATTGAATGAAATTCATAAGAATGGACAAGATAAAATCACAATGTGTTGGCCCTCGACCAAGTTTTGAGGAAACCTTGTTCAGGTTAGGACAACTTTTGGACTTTGATAGGCTGGTCGAAGATGGAGCGCCCAGGCGGAGCTGAGATCACGGATCTCACTCATTTTGCGGGCTTTGTAAGGGGTTTTTGTAATGGGTTATGGGATGTTGGCCCATGGGTTTACCCATTTTTAGGCCTTTTTGTAAGGAATTGTAAAAGTATAAATAGATAAGAATGTATGGTAGAAGTAGCAAAAGGGAAATAACTTCCAAAGCTAAGTGCAAGTAGTTTTGGGTTGCTTTGTGAAACAAATTGTGTATGTAAGGCTTTGTGCTTGATAGAAAAGTTGGCTTTGTGTTGTGACCTAGTATTGGGAAGGAGGATCTGGAGCTTAGTGCGCATATCTCCTATCCTTTGTGAAGCTTGGCTCTGTGGATTAGTGCACAGGAGCAGATGGTTTGTCTGTTCACCTACCCCGACCTACCTGTTTAAAACTGAGAATGTTGGGAGAATGCACTGAGCTAGAGAAGTCCCTCGAGGAGGTTCTTAACAATTTTATGGTTGATAGAGCTATGTTTGAAGGTATCCAGGCATCGTTGACCATGGGACTGCAGGATTCCCCTTCAATTTGATGATGTTCGGGCCGTACCAACCCCACGACCGAGCAACAAAGTAACATTGCAGCGATCTGTCTAACGCGAAATAGATCCCATCGATATTACAAAAATATATCTCGCCTTTGGCTGGCGTGGTTAACCATGACAACATCCCACAAGACTATGAGTACACTTTGATCACCGCGTACATTTCGAAGGGAATACGCATAGTCGGGAGCCAGTTGGGACAGATCCCGCTACTGAAGAACAATGACTTCAACCTTGGAGATAGAAAGAACTACGCTGTGCTAGATATCCATAGATCCCGGACGAAGTCAACTAGGAATAAGCCTCGCATTATCTCACAGCCATGGATTAAGGAGCTGGCACAGTCCACCATGCTCAACGTGATGAAGATTCCCCATTTTGGTCATCACCACGAGGTTAACGCTTCCGTTAAACTCCTCTTGTTGTGCTACCATGGCGGATACCTATGGATTGATCGACAGATTACTATGGATCTGTTGTTGATCCACTTGATTACAAGATTAAGCATGAAGGGACCCAACCCTCAACAATTTTACATAGGGAAGGCCTCAGACCGCTCCCTGTCACAACGCATTAAGAAATCATATGGAGAAGTTGAAAAAGGAAAGTGAGGCTACAAGGTATCCTCCATCCAGGATGGAGGAGTGTACCTCGCTTTCCAACTCATAGATGACAAGATCATAAGAAAGAACCTCCCCACACAGGTCACTGGGTTCGTGGTGGACCTCGCAGGAAAATGTGTGGAGGGCATGCAAATTAATTGGGCAAGTTACCTTGTCAAAAAACTCGAGAAAGACTGTCGCGAAGCTCAGGATCAGGGATACGAGTTCCACTTCAGTTGGTTGCTTGTGTTGATCACATTTGTTGCTTGGAAAATGCCTAAAGGAGCCACCTTCTCGGACATAGAACCATCAGAGTCATTGGCTGCTAGGTTTTATACCTTGTGGTATACCAACGATATGTCGAAGCAATGGAAGTCGAACATTGTGTCCCATTCCTATTATCATAAACTAAAGTTTTCCATTGAATCGTTTCCATGCATGCCACCGCGCACCTTGCACCAGTACCAATCGTTTGTGAAGTTCCACGCAGATCGACATTTTATCTATATCACTGTGTGTAGAGATGAGAGCAAGGAAGAGATGAAATCATATTATAAGCTGACAAATGAAGACATGGAGCATATCACGAAGGAATGGTCAGAGGATTTCCTTGTATCAGTTGATGATGCAGAACACTCTGACCCCGGCATCATAGAAAACCTCTTTGTCACCTGGGTCGAGCATGCTGAACAGTCTAGTGCGAAGAAGAAAAAGAAAAAGGAGGAAGTCCAGAATATAGATACTGATGAGGAAGATAGTTCCTTTGAAGGAAATGGATCCGGCTCGCTAGGAGGAGGAGACGACGCAAATGGAGAAGGAGGAAGGGATGAAGGAGAAAATCAAGGCAAAGGTGAAGCTACACCACCAAAAGATCCCCCTACTGTAACACCACAAAAGAGAAAGGTTTCTCCAAAGAAACCTTCAGCAAGAAAGAAGATGCACGTTAGTAAGCCCTATATGGAGGCCACACTCACAGAAGATGACATTATTCTTGTCCGCAGAGCCATGGAGGATGCTTCATAGGACCTCTTACAGAGATATGGAGTGAAGCAGGAAGAGTTGTATGAAAGGGTCGATAAGGAACTAAAGGAAATACAACAAGCCATATATTTGAGCCGTGCAATACCCACTGTGCCTTCCTCGTCATAGGTTACTGAATTGGGGGATGAACCAACCCAATTAAGAAGACTAGCATATGCGACAGAGGTTTGACTTCAAAAGGACCAAGAAGAGAAGGAGAAGGCTACAACAACCTTGAAACAAGAGAAAGACGAAGTCTTAGAGAAATTATGCATAGCGAGGTACTCTGTAACCACCTATGAAAATGAAAAAGATGAGTTTCAAGTGATGGTCCAAGAAGATAAAGTCCATCTACAGAAAGAGAAGGAGCAATTTCTCGTAGGACAGGCCGTAGTCAAAGAGGTATTAAATAAAGCATATTACTTCGTGCCAGGCTTGGCACAGGAGGAACGGGATTCGGTCAAGGCTCAAGTGGAGAAGCTCACTGAGACCATCTAGCAACTTGAATAAAGGATAACAGAGTTGGAAATCCAAGAATTATCGAGCACCCTGCAAGAAGTGTGCGATCAGAGAGAGGAAGCCGCCAAGAATACAGTAATAAGGATAAGGGCCCTTACCTCAGAGTACAAACAATTGAGTGATAGAAGTGCTCAGACTTATGAACACCTTGTAGAAGATCCAAAGCTAAGGAAGTTGGAAGCACAACTAAAAGAGGCGCAACAACAAGCCTTCTCCATGCAGGCGCAAATGAAGCTTCTCACTGTAGTTGAGAGAATGAAAAGATCACGGGAACAATGCATAGTCCAACAACACATTACTTCCATCTAGGGAAGAGTAATGGAAGTCATGCAGAAGTTGAAACATGTGCATGATGAAGCCTGCAAGGTGTTTGAAGAAATTGAAGGACAAGGCTCGCGACTGGACCAAGTGGTTGTGACAGTGGAACATCGCCTGGAAGGGCCTGTTACAGTGCAGAAAATCAAGGAGCTAATTGAGTAGGAGGCTCAGGTGAAGCAACAAGTTGAGTCAACTTGAGTGAAACTCGAGGCCTTCGAAGCAACATTGCCCAGGTTTGAGTGACTCAGAATGAGTCACAGGTGAGTGTTGGGGGCCTACTAGCCCTCGACTAATTTTTGAGGAAACCTTGGTCGGGTTAGGACCACTTTTGGACTTTGACAAGCTGGTCGAAGATGGAGCACCTAGGCAGAGCTGAGGTCACAGATCTCACTCATTTTGCGGGCTTTGTAAGGGGGTTTTGTAATGGGTTATGAGATGTCGTCCCATGGGTTTACCAATGTTTAGGAATTTTTGTAAGGAATTGTAAAAGTATAAATAGATAAGAATGTATGGTCGAAGTAGCAGAATGGGAATGAATTGCAAAGATAAGTGCAAGTAGTTTTGGGTTTCTTTATGAAACAACTTGTGTATGTAAGGATCTGTTCTTGATAGAAAATTTGGATTTGTGTTGCGACCTAGTCTTGGTAAGGAGGATCTGGCGCTCAGTGTGTAGATCTCCTATCCTCTGCAAAAATTGGCTCTATGGCTTATTGTAAAGGACTGGATGAATGTAAGAGAATTGAAGAATAATAGAGAAGACAAAGTAGTCGGTGGACGTAGCCCCACACTGCGGTGAACCATGTATATCTTGTGTCTTTTGATGTGCTTTATGTTGTGTTTCTTATATGTTGAATCTTCTTAGTGCTTTGCTTATTATGTATGTTGGATAGATATAATTTTTCTTAGTGCTTTACTTGTGCTTTATGAATGAATGCTAGATCTAACTTAGTGCTATGTGCTAAATGATTGAAGGGATTAATCTTTACTATTATTGCGTCGACCTATCTTAGGGTTTGTTCTGCGATGTTAATGAAGCTAATGAGTTAATGAATATCATCTTGTAGTGTTAATAGAATACTCTGCGAAGTGTTGCTATCATAGATCTAAGTCCCATCTTGGTTATAGACACCTAATTCCTGTAACCCCCCTGCCTCTACCTTGGGTGAGACTTCGCCTGCTTCGTAGGTGTTGCCGAAAGGGCTGGTAGTTAGGGTTTTGTTGGTGCGTTGTTGAAGCATTGAACCTTGGGTCTGCCCTTGTGGAATCATGATGAATGAGCAGCTAGAGGACATAAGGAGAAAATATCAAAGTGCTCAACATGCCTTTCACAGGATAGTAGATTGGAAAAGTGTGTATGATGATCCTCCTAATACATTGTCAGTCTACACATCCAAATAAAATATTAAAGACCATGTCCTCTTTGATACATGGAATACCCTCTTGAATGATATTAAGAGAACACAGGAAGAAGTGAGAAAGGCATGAAAAATACTATGGAATGCCTTTGATATCTTTCTTGAGGAGTTTGGAATGGATGTGATGACAAAAATTGAAGAGGAACCTTCAGCTAAATCAAGAAAAGAGAATGTAGAGACAAGACTATATAGTAGCCCACAAGTTATTTCCAAAATCATTGAGTTAATAAATAAAGTAATGAAAGAACAACTCATGAAGCTAGTCACATTGATCACACTAGCGAGAGAATTCATCCAAAAGATAGAAAAGAGTCTAAATATGGATGTAATACCCCATTTTTGAGTCCCCACATTAAATAATCTATTTCGTTTATTTTATGAAAGGATGGAGTGCATGAACAATTAAAAGAGGCTAGAGTGCCTCAGAAATGTAATACCATGGACATTGCAAATAATAAAATGCATCACTAGTTGCAAGAAAGAAAAGTACAAGAGTTATAGGGGGATATGATTCCAAGAGAGAGGGGGATAAAGAGGATAAGTATTTTAATTATATTTTATTTACCCATCTTGGAATTTTAGAGAGAAAGAAGTAGTTACATGAGCTTCTTGGGGAAAATGCCATGTGGTTCTTTATGGAATGTA
>JZKD02S0286656.1:0-20229 GCA_000966675.3 Picea glauca | reverse complement strand
CTTTGATTACATTACGTATATCCATGTTCCTAGGAGATTAAATCAAATGACAGATACTCTAGCTAATCAAGTATTAGATTGGCATATTGCACACACATACACATGTACATATGTTTGTAAAAATGTTATCCATAAGACATAAAATATGTAAATACACACATATATAAATCAAAAGTCTCAGAGTACATAGGTGGGCGCAAATGCCTCAAAAATATAAATCCAGTATACATCACAGGGCTTATGCCCTCAAAAATATATAAAGATTTCCCTCAACACGTAAGTGGTCCATCCTAAGCTAAGCATGGGGCCTGTTGGCCCTACCATATTGAACAACTACGTTTTCCAAATGTCGAAAGAGTTGGACCCGGGTCCGTGGAACCCCAACTACGTGAGGCTGCATCGATGACGGGAGATCCTTGATCTTAGCCATGGGGACTATGTTGAGCACTCAACACACCCTAAAAAGTCTATGCCCATTTCTACTTTTTGGGTACCACTTGATATTTTGCACTATATGTTTCCACTTCAGTATGAAACTGTTGTATGTGCTTATCTTTTATGTTTTCATGTTTTAATTGTTTAAAGTCTACTTGAACATATAAATAATCATCTTAACTTTAAAAGGGACTTAAAAAATACTTAAGAAATCGACAGTCTATAGTTTTCTCCAACACGCTCAGGAAATCTGGCATTGGGAAATATTAAAAGTGACGAAAATCGCTTGAGAAGTTCAAAATATCCGAGCATCGATCTTCATCGGCATCGGTAGAAGGATTTTCTTCTCATCCCCATGAATACAATCCACTAAGCATATCGCTGAATACCGATCCATTCAGCTTCAGTAGAAAAATGAAAGAGTAAGCATCGCGTGAGTAAAGGAATAATATTGCTTATTGGTGACCCCTGAAACATTCTCGGCGTTAGAAAATTACGAAGATGGTAATTCACGAAGAAAACTCCGCATTAAGTTTCCGTTTGAAGGTTGAACCCCTACTCCATCTCGACATCGACAGTCATGGTATCTCTCTCTTTCAACGCATTCAACATGGGCAAAGTCCTCATGTGAAACCCTTACCCACCAGTTGATTTCTAGATTTCATGTTTTAAAATATTTTAATAACCCCGAGTCAGTAACGCCACGTTAGCATCAATCATCATGGGAAGTTTTAAAAGGAATGCATCAATGAAATCACAAAGCAACTCATAATAGGGATAATTATAAAATCTCATAATTTGCAAGAAACTTAAATAAAAGAAAAAGACACAGTGTATTTGCATACGAAGAGGGAACACGATACATTCAAAAATCTTTCAAATTTTCGTATAATTAAAGCTCCCACCAGGCTCAGGTTACATACAAATAAACACTGCCAATGTCTTGAATAACCAACCCAGTTACAATGAGAATATAAAAAAATATCTTTACAACAAAAAGGAGAAAGCTATCAAGCATCACTTCAGAGAATGTAGAGCAAGAGCTCGCCCATTATGTATATCCTGTGCACAAACCTTCTCCTGGGCTACTTCTCGTGCCTTACAGTGTTTTCTTTTTCTCCTTCCCCATTATCGTTTGCGCCTTGTGCAACTACACAATCATATATTGCACTTACTGAAGCCCTCTCTTGATCCAATCTGTGCTTCCTTCGTGACCCTGCGGTGCCGATACCTTCTGGTTCTTTGCCACCAACTGTCCCCACAATTCTCTATTTTCTTGCTAAGGATTGTCTATGACAACTTGGGCCCACTCTAGCTGTTGGATGGGACTCCCAATGTGAGAAATTGATGTCTTTTCTTTTCCCTTTTGTCTCCCGCTTCTTCGACTGGTAGTCTTGACAGGCTCCGACTAGGTAGTGTGCATCGTAAACTCCTTAGCGACCAAGTGTGCACTCTGCTCAGTGGGGAGGTGGTCTTATCCTCCTTTTTCCTTATTTATTCTAGGCCTTCCCCTCCTCCGCAGTGTATGCTCTTGAGAAGGAATGACACCCAACATACTTTGTTTAGGAATATTCCTCTCCACTCCCACCTTTGCTTGATATGCTGACACTGTTTTGAAGAAAGGAAAGTACCTCCTATTGAAGCTTTAGGGACATTGGATGCCAATAAGAAAGAGTCCCAGGCACACTGGGGTTCAGACCTAGCATTCTAGCTACCTCAGAAACCCCATACCTTGTTTAAGGCAGAGCCCATAGTGCAACAACGTATTAGCTTAGACGTTTGCAGATGAGTAAAGAACTATGACACAGAGTTTTTCCAGAACTAGACTTGCTAGACCAACGTTAACGATGTATAAACTCAGTTGCTTCATAGAATTCCCCATAGAGCCCCTAGAATTTATAGCAGAATGAGGAAGAAAAATAGACATTCCAAAGGACACTCATTCCTCGCAACAGGATATCTTGAAGAGTTAATGTGTCACAGACGCTTGACAAATGCAATCCAGAATGTGTGAAACGCCACCGATCAGAGTTGCATGGAATATACTGTATGATCATTCTAATATCTTTAAACTCTCCAACTTCCATTATTAATGAATGATAGTTGACACACTTGGTGATACGTATTTTGGAGGAACTACTCACTTCAACCTGAGGCATTTAACAACTTCATTATCACGATATCCAACCTTTTGGGAGCATACATGCACATGTTTGACTTTGGCATCCTTTCCCCAGCCCCAAGGGTCAAGCGACTACTGTGATGGTTCCGACGCTCATATCCTCCATACCTGATTTTCCATGTTGTGGTGCGCTGACGTAACTCATTTAGAATAAATAAGAGCGACGACATGTACAAGGACATCACGGGACATTCAAAGGGGTGATTGGGATCACGTAAGTATTAAACAATCGAGACTAATGATCTCCACAGGTATGCATTGGTCCATTCTATTTTTTTGTTCGTATATTACTATGTGTTACCTGATCACTAAACTACCTCAACCCTAATTACAGGAAATATCCTCCTGACCACTAAACCAATTTTTCTCCGTGACCTCACTGAAGATCTCAAAATAAATATAGAAGCAAAATCAACAAAGCAATAAAGGATATCTGACTCCCCGATTTCGGTACCCTGGACAACTTCGTCGACCTAAGAGACATAGTGAAGGCACATGCTAAACAAGATTATCCATGGACTGAAGAACTCACAAAGATGATCGATGCAAGACCAGGGCAAGTGAAATAATTTGTAGAGCATCCAATCAGAGCCCGAACCATGATACAAGAGTTGGAATCTGGTCTAGCAAAGTACTAGGCACATGCAGTGGACATCAGGGGAATATATGCAGCTCCAATGGAACATCACAGATTTCCAAGGGCCCAAACTTGTGATAAACTATTTATCAGTTTGTCTGAATACGAGAGAACTCACACTTTTCAAGAGTTATATCGGGTTGACTGTTAAAGAAATTGTTATAAGATGACGCCATGTGGAAACTTTTCTTTTTCTTAAACTGCACTTAGCCATTAATTTCAGTTGAGATTTATATTATAAATAAAGACACCGACCAGTTAGTTTAGGGTCAATGGTTGTTGTAAGAACTCTTTCTTTCTAGTTGTTAATAATTATTTTGAAGCTACCATGATTTGAGAAGTCCTTCTGGACCAAAGACAAACTATTTTCATCAAATGCATGTGATTGGACTTGGAGAAGAACTACTTCCTATCTTGTTTCATGAAGGATTTAGTAATGAGTAAGAGAAATTAATTCTGTTGTCAATTTATTTGGTGGAATGTTTTAGTGTTCTTGGATTTAATGATGAAAATGAATCATTGTGTTATTATGTGATGAATGGTTATGGTAAATGAATTATTTTGCTTTCCATTATCTTATTACATATGTGCTTTATTTCTAATAATTAGTTTCTCAGACAGTAATTGGATGCTCACATGGTTTATGTATTAGTACTAGGCCTGTGGTATAGAATGATTGTCTGCATGTTTGAGTAGCGGGTTATCCCAATCTTAGCCTCTTCCCCAGTAGTTAAAACTTAGTCTTGTTTGCTGTCAAGTTGGTTTATACTGGCTTTCATCTCTCATACCAGTCCCACCCAAGAGAAAATAAAGAAGAGAATAATCCTAACTGAAGGAAGAGCCTTCAAAAGAAAACACAAATCCCATCGATAATTTGGCCGTATCGCAAGATCTAGAGAACCATTCCTTATTTAAATATTGCAGAGTCTAATTGGGCCTCGATGGTGGGTTTGGTTCCTATTATGGAATCATGGGATTTAAGACCCATCAATAGAATTGGCACTAGAAGGAGGGCCTAAGAATGAATGGATGAATATATATTTTATATAGCATTTCAAACAACCTACATATTTGTAACAACCCACATGCATGGCTATTCATTCACAAGACAACCCACACACTATGAGTACTCCAAAAGAGGGTGACTCACCCCAGCCTGAGGAAGAACCTTTTCACCCTGAAATACCTTATGCCCTTCCTCACGAGGAAGTAAATCAATTCAAGAGAATCACGAGAGCCTACGCCTGATAGATAAGTGCATTTTCCTTAGCTCCCATACTCCTTCAAAGAAAACMACAAAGAAAACCAATGTTTATCACTCCCGACGAAGTTTTTCGTACACTTTGTAGAAGACTTAATAGATTTTGTGATTACCAAAATCCAAGAACCTCTTGATTTGATACCCACAATTCCAGCCGACGACATCTCTGAACTAGACGATTTCTTKGAAGAAGAAGAGTTTAACTCAGAGTCTGAAGATATGTAAGGCAACAATGACCATAATGATGAAGGGGRGAACCCRCCTCTGAACAATAAACCCTGGTTAGCCAGAGATGCTTTGGCCCTTCCAGGACCAGTCCACAACCTTCCCCAATGTTATCACATTTATTTGCAAAGGAAGGGTGTTTTCCTAAGAATTTGGCCCCTTGGCGAAATGATTAAAGAAGGCGGGAAAAAACCCACATTTTGGATTATATACTAAGATGAAGGAGTGATGAGAAGTTTTGGCATGGAATGATAAGGCATGTGTAGATCTGGCCAGTTGAGAGATGAGCACCCCAGATCAATGGTCGATGGACATATCAGGGCCTCAACATGCACACATGATAAAAAACGTAGGGCGAGTCAGGAAAAACAGTCATGATTTGTGAAGGCTCTATGTGTTAGCCAAAGACACACATCAGGCCCAAAAGTGGGGAGGTTCCAAACTACTTTTCATAGCCCCGATATGCGCATGTGCACATAGTGTCCTATCCTGTTCCGACAAGTGGCCACCCCTAATCACTTCCACTCCTTCCATCTGTCTTCCACTCACTGTCCCTCTAGTACCTTTCCCTTTCTCATCCCCGCAATCTATGCCACCTTTCTCTACATCGCCGCCATCCCGTTACACCTCAGCTTCCACTTGTGTGACCCCCATGCTATCCTTAGTCTCCTCGTCCATCCACAGTTGTCCACCTGGCCATATCCCATCTGCTACTCCATACCGAGTGCACCCTTCACTTTTTCAGTGGCCATGTCTGCCATCAGGCTTCCCCATAAGCATCCAACTCAGATCTAGATGACGAATGTTGAGGCTGCCACATCCTGCAGAGGCAGAATTGACTTGGGTCTTCTGGATTCCAATGAAGCAATTATTGAGATTGGTGGGGGATGGTTGAACATTGTTTCCACCATAAATGTAAAACCTAGAAAGTACTGCAAGCAGGTCAACTTAGATGCAGAGCCTTCCTAAAACATGATTGCGTCTGACAGGGCCCATTTCTAACAGGAAACTACATGGCCAGTTTTCCAAAAAGCATGCATACATAAAGCCTTAAAATAAAAGTCTCAAGAACGTCTCTGGGTTTTGGCTCTAGGTATATAGGAGTCATTTTCATATTTTGTAAGGGTCGATGGTAGAGCTATGGTCGCAATTGTAAAGTTTTGATGAAGCCCTAGTTCCTCTGGTTATGTATTTGTATTTGATAATTCTTGTTTAATGAAAGTCAACTTCTTTCCATCTCATTGTAAATTATGTGTTAAGACACTTGAAATTGGAGGATCCATTCGATGGTTGTGATGTTGTTTTGATGTAGGTTTGATCACTACAATATTTTCACCATTTTTAATCATCTTCCCGTGTTATCTTTTCCTCCCTCTTATACCAAGTAGCCGAGAATTGGAGGATCCAATCGGGCTGTTACAGTAGCATTGTGATGTAGGATTTATCATCGTGTTGTTGTAGCTGTGTCGTTCAGAAATATCTTAGTATCTGAAGCTTTAGGTCCAAGAGGATCTCGTTCTTGAAGGTTTTCTTCCTTAGGTAGCTGGAAGACCTGATGTCCATAGTAGGCCCTTACATCTCCTCACCAGTTCTTCTCCCAACTCACCTTTTACTACAACTTACTGACTGAAGTTAGATCAATACTTCACTTGCCTGTGCTTTGCATGGTCCAGTATTTTGAGTTAAAGCGATACGATATCGAGACTGCATCCATTAGATCAGCCTTTAAACTATTTACTGTGACATACAAACTGATGGGTATCAAGCTTATCTTTGACACAATCTAGAGGTGACTTCTAGTGCTAACATTTATGGTGCCATTTCCGGGGAAAAATTAAATATTTTCCCTAGGATTGAATGACAAATCTTGTTGGTTCTGAAGGTGCATCAGAACCTGGTACCTTAAGATTGAAACTATGCACCTGGTGACTCCAATGTGCCATAGTGGCTGCAAGATATTCCCCTCTAGTCTTACCTCAGCCTATGAATGCTCTCCCTACTGGAGATTACTTGAAATATATGCCAAAGTTCACTAGAGAAGAGGATATAACTGTTGAAGAGAACCTTTCTTCCTTCTACCATTATGCAGAAAATCTAAATATTGAAAATGAAGATTTCTAGATGAGAGTCTTCATTCAAAGCCTTGATGGTGAGGCTAGGAACTGGTTTAGGGGTTTGACCCCTGGATCTATTGCTGGAATTGAGGCTCTAGATGATGTTTTCTTAAGACAGTGGGGGAACAAAAATGAATTTATATATTACATCACAGATTTTGGGTCCCTGAAGAGGAAAGAGGGAGAATTTGTCTCTGACTTCTCTAAAAGATTCAAGAAAATGTACAATAAGATCCCTGCTGAGATAAAGCCTACATGAGCTTCTGCTAAAATAACCTATGCTAGTGCTTTTGATCCTAATTTCTACCTCCTTCTTAGAGAAAGAAGAGATACTTCCTTGGATCATATGCAAGATGTAGCCCTGGAAGTAGAATCCAATGTGTTGGAAGCTAACCGACTTAGGAATAAGGTTGATAGAGACATACCAAGGAAAAAATTTGAAGCCTCTACCTTTGGTTCCTCTATTTCCCCCCCTCAAATGCATGAAGTAATCAAGTTACTAAAATCAATTTCAACTAGGATGGAAAGTTTGGAAGTAGAGGGGAAGACGACATACAAAAACCCTCAAAATGTTGATAACAGGGGAAACTTCATAAGTCATATTAACAACGCCCCTCAGATGATGCAAAGAGAATAGAGGAATAAAGATAGGGATGATCAGAAAATTCAAACCCCTCTCCAAAATAACCTCATTACCAATGAGGAAGGGGAGGAAGAAGAGATCGAACCTAAAATCCATGGCCCTAGAGACACATCCCCATTTCCCCATTTGAATCAAGCTTCATACGAGGAGTCCCTCATGGACAGCCAAATAAATGAGTTGAGTAAAGAGGAGAAGACCAATAACAGTCCCCATAAATATAACCTCAGGTCAAAGAAGAAATAAGAGAAGTGTGACATCCCTGAGAAACCTCCCAGAGTAGTTAAACCTACCAAAGACATAATGAGTAGAAGCAAAGAAAATAAATCTCAAGCCCCTTCATCAGTAGATAAAAATCCTGTCCTAGAAGTGAAGGAAATCCTAAAACCCCCGTCATATTTCAACTTTGACCTTGAAATTCAGAAAATCAGAATCCCTGTACCCCTCTCAGAGCTGGTCAAGCATGAAGATTTTAAAAGAAGCCTCTCTAAAATGTTGATGCTTGAATCCCCAAATCATCCCACAGACTCAGTAAATATCCAAGATGAGAAGCCAATAGTCATCCTAGGTTCTATGGTAGAAGATAGAGATGATTCATCCCCTCCCTTCTATACATCCCTAAATATACATGATAAGGTGCTCCATAACTACTTGATGCACTCAGGGGCATCTCATAATCTCATGCCCAAAAATGTCATGGATGAACTAGGGATAGAAGTCACAAAGGCCTATCATGATCTGTATTCTTTTGATTCAAGGAGGGTGAAATGCCTTGGGGTCATCAAAGATTTGGTTGTGACCCTGTTTCAGCTACCCATGAAAAGTGTGGTCATGGATATCATGGTGGCTGATGTTCCTCCCAAGTTTGGCATTCTCTTGTCAATATATTGGATTAAAAGGCTTGGGGGAGCCTTGCATATGGACCTCACATATGATACCATTCCTGTGTTTAGAGGGGAGCATAGAATACTTTACAAAGAAGCTCAGTCGGCCTATATTATTAGTGATGAATCTGACCCCACCAACCATCCTATCTTTTCCCTTGATACTGATTTAGGATCGAGCTTGTTGCAGATCACTGATGCCCCTGAACCTCCTCTTGAGATAAAAAAGTCCATTACTATCTATGGAGATTATCCACCAGTTACCTTTGTATGGAAAATGTTTTTTGATGGGTCATGTTCTAGAGAAGGTGTTGGTGCTAGAGTAGTCCTTGTTTTCCCTGCTTAGGAAACTATATCTCAATCCTACAAGTTAGAATTTGAAATTACCAATAATGTGGCAGAATATGAATCCCTTGCTCTGGGTTTAAGGGTTGCAAAAGACATGGGGATTGAAGAGATATCAATGTTTTGAGATGCAGAATTGATTGTTAATCAAATCGGAAATCTATATCAAGCTAAGCATCCCAGGCTCATAACCTATAGAAATGAAGTGTGAGACCTAATTGACAGTTCCTTCTTGGCCTTCAACATTTCATTCATTCCAAGAGAGGAAAATACATTAGTTGATTCTCTGGCTGTCTCAGCAAGCAATTTTAGAGTTCCTCTGCCACCCAAGCTTAGATATGATGTAGAAGTAAAGTATAGACCCTCCATACCTGACAATCTCAAGCATTGGAAAGTGTTTGAGGATGATCTTGAAATCAAAACATTCCTGGAGACTGTTGATGAGTTTTCAAAATCACATATTGATCAAGATCCTGATTCTGACATGGATGCCCATGCTTATGTTTTTCTGAACAAAATTGCTAATCATCGTGCTGTGCATTTACCGAGTAATCACATTCCAAAGGGACTAGTTCCTTTGGAATGTATTTTTGATAGTAATGATGTGGCAGTAAAATATTAGAGACCATATGAGTATGTTGATGTATCTGAGTGCACTATTGGCACAGAGGAGGATCCAAAATTTGTCAAATTTTCAAGAAGCCTGTCAAGAGAGAAGAGGGTCGAGTATACTGAGATATTAAAAGAATTTTCTAATGTGTTTGACTGGACTTATGAATACTTAAGAACATATGACATCAACTTTATTGAGCACAAGATCCCATTGAAGGAAGAAGCCAAACCATTTAGGCAGAAGTTGAGACAGATAAATACTATGTTGTTGCCTATTATGGAGAAGGAGGTAAAGAAGTTGTTGGATTCCCAAATCATTGTCTCCCTGAGATATTCAAAATGGGTAGCCAACATGGTCCCAATGAGAAATAAGAGTGGAGATATCAGGCTCTGTTTCGATTTTAGAAATATGAACAGGAGCTCAAAGAAGGACAATTACGTGTTGCCAAAGATGGAACACACACTGCAATGGGTAACTGGTGCATCCATGATTTCTATGATTGGTGGATTTTATGGATATCTCTGTCTTGTTTGAGGACAAAGAAAAGACAACCTTCACCACTCCTTGGGGAACATTCATGTATGCCAAACTTCCCTTTGGGTTAATGAACGCAAGAGCAACCTTTAAGCAAGCCATGAACATCGCCTTCATTGGGAAGAAGGACAAATTTGTGGTCATATACCTGGATGACATAATAGTCTTTTCCAGATATGATAAAGAACATTGTTGTCATCTGAGGAAAGTTTTCTTGACATGCATAAGGTTTGGTATTTCCATGAATCCTAAGAAATCATTATTTGCTATGAAGGAGGGGAAATTATTGGGGCATATAGTGTATACTGAGGGATTCAAAATTAATTCAAGCTGGGTAGAGGCTATACAAAACTTATCACTTCCTAGATCTAGGAAGGATGTTCAGTCCTTCTTGGGAAAAAATATTTTTTTGAGAAGGTTTGTTTCAAATTTCGCTAAATTGGTGAAGCATATCACTGTCATGATCAGAAAGGGAAATGAAGTAAAATGGACTATTGAGTCCCGATAATCCTTCAACCACTTTAAGAAGGCATTGAATGAGGTATCTGTGCTTGTCAGTCCTAATTATTCCAAGTATTTTCTGATTTTTTCCTTCTCTTCTTTTGATAAGGTGGCAGTTGTTTTATTGCAGAAGAATGATGAAGGGCTAGAGCAACCAATTTCATTTTTCAGCAGGACATTGAGAGATGCAGAGAAAAAATATGACATCATGGATAAGCAAGCCTATTCATTGGTGAAATCCCTCAAGGCTTTCAAGATCTATGTCCTTCATTCAAGGGTTATTGCATATGTCTCTTTAACTATTGTGAAGGACATTCTCATTCAGCCTAACATAGATGGAAGAAGGAGCAAGTGGATTGCCAAAATCCTTGAGTTTGATCTGGAAATAAAACCCACCAAGATGGTTAAAGGCCAAGGTTTAGCCAATATGTTGGTTTAATCAAATTGCAGAGCTTTGGGGGTAAACTTCATCAATACCTTCTCAAAAGGTCATCAAGATGAGTTCGCTGATAAAATCCTCAGGGAAGCCCTCCATTGGAATAATGCACCTGGTATAAAGATATTATATATTTTCTGCAAGAACTAAGACCTCCTCATGGTATGAGAAAAATCAAGGCAAGAGATTTAAATCTCAAAGAAATTATATATTGCCTTATTGACCATGCCTTGTATTGGAAATACCCTCTAGGTGTGCTTATGAGATGCTTAGACCCACAGGAAGCCCAAAAGATTATGTTCAACTTTCATGACATCTTGTGTGGGGGACATCATTTCTAGAGAACCACAACCTATAAAGTTCTTAGGGATGGGTACTTCTGGCCTACTCTATTCACTGATGTCTGTGTGAAAATCAGGGCTTGCATCAAATGTCAGAAATTCACTGGGAAACAACAGATCAAGTCTCTGCCATTCAAACCCATGGTATCTTCAGGACCCTTTCAGCAGTGGGGCCTAGAATTCATTGGATAAATTCACCATGCTTCAAGCAGTCAACACAGGTGGATCTTAACTACAACAAATTATTTCACCAAGTGGATAAAAGTTATTCCCACAAGGAGTGATTCTCACAAAGTGATCATTGTTTTCCTTGAAGATATTATGGCAAGGTTTGGTTTCCTGAACAGAATCATCATTGACAACACTGCATTCTTCAAGGTCAAGCCATTGGTCAAATTCTATGAGCAGTTCGAAATTTCATTGATCCACTCTACCCCCTACTTTCCCCAAGTTAATGGACTAGCAGATTCCTCTAAAACAAGCCTGATAAAGATCATCAAAAGACAGCTAGAGGACAATAAGAAAGCATGGGATTCAAATATTAAGTTTTCCCTGTGGGTTCATCGAGTGACAATGAAGAGATCCTTGGGTATCTCCCCTTTCCAGCTTGTCTATCGAGATGAAGCAATTTTTCCTTCTCACCTTGCCCTTCCTGTAGCTAAATTCTTCCAAGACTACCAAGAAGAGAATGATGATATGATCAAAAGGATTATGCAGTTGGTAGAAGTCCAACAGATTAGAGAACAAGTGAGACCTAGAGCTCACGAGCATAATTAGAGAATCAAGCAATCCTTTGACATAAAGGCGAGAAAAGAGGATTTCCAACTGGGAGATCTGGTGCTTAAATGGGATGCATCCAGACAAGACAAAGGCAAGCACAAAAAATTTGAAGCCTTGTGGATCGAGCCCTTCAAAATCTATGAGACAGGTTGAAATAACACCTACAGGTTGCAGAATTTGGAGGGCAATCAAGTTTTTGGTGGCCTTGTAAATGTTCATTTTATCAAGAAGTTCTTTATTTGAGCCACAAGTGGCTCTCATGTTTTTGTAAATATTTTATTTTATTTTATTTATCGGTCTTGTAGGTGAATCCATAGGCCAACAAAAAGGCACTGAAACTACAGAAGAATTCTTGGCATCTCACAGGGAGAAAGCCATCCCCCATGGAGCCTAATGTTATCACATTTATTTTCAAAGGAAGGGTGTTTTCCGAAGAATTTGGCCGCTTGGCGAAATGATTAAAAAAAGAGGGAAAAAACCCACATTTTGGCTTATATCCTATGTCAAAGGAGTGATGAGATGCTTTGGCATGACATGATAAGGCACATGCAGATCTGGGAGGTTGAGAGATGAGCACCCCAGATCAATGGTCAATGGACATATCAGGGCCTCAACATGTGCACATGATAAAGAAGGTAGGGTGGGTTGGGAAAAATAGTAGTGGTTTGTGAAGGCACTACGTGTCGGCCAAAGACACACATCGGGCCCAAAAGTGGGCAGGTTCCAAACCTCTTTCCGCAGCCCTGATATGTGCATGTGCACATAGTGTCCTATCCCAGGCCGACAAGTAACTTCCTATCATCACTTCAACTCCTTCCATCTATATTCCACTCACTGTCTCGTTGATACATGTCCCTTTCTCATCCCCGCCACCTGTGCCACCTCACTCTACATCGCCTCCATCCTATTACACCTCAGCTTCCGCTTGTGTGACCCCCATGCTATCCTCAGTCTCCTCGTCCATCCACAACTATCCACTTGGCCATCTCCTCTCTGCTACTCCATACCGAGTGCACCCATAAATTTGTCAATGACCACGTCTACCATCAGGATTCCATGTAAGAATCCAACTTAGATCCAGATGATGAATGATGAGGCTGCCACATCCTGTAGAGGCAGAATTGACTTGGGTCTTCCAGATTCCATTGAAGTCATTATTGAGATTGGTGAGGGATGGTTGAACATTGTTTCCACCATAAATGGAAAACCCATAAAGTACTGTAAGAAGGTCAACTCAAATGCAGAGCTTTCTTGAAACACTATTACGTTTGACAAGGCCCATTTCTGACAGGAAACTGCATGCACAGTCTACCAAGAAGCATGCAGACGTAAATCCTTAAAAGAAAAGTCTCAAGCATGTCTCTGGGTTTTGGCTCTAGGTATATAGGAGTCATTTTCATATTTTGTAAGGGTCGATGGTAGAACTATGATCCCTATTATCCCCGATATCTAGGGATAACTAGGAGATCATGTCTCGAGGCCCACATGGTCCTAGACATGGAGTACCGAGAGNAACTATGCACCTGGTGACTCCAATGTGCCATAGTGGCTGCAAGATATTCCCCTCTAGTCTTACCTCAGCCTATGAATGCTCTCCCTACTGGAGATTACTTGAAATATATGCCAAAGTTCACTAGAGAAGAGGATATAACTGTTGAAGAGAACCTTTCTTCCTTCTACCATTATGCAGAAAATCTAAATATTGAAAATGAAGATTTCTAGATGAGAGTCTTCATTCAAAGCCTTGATGGTGAGGCTAGGAACTGGTTTAGGGGTTTGACCCCTGGATCTATTGCTGGAATTGAGGCTCTAGATGATGTTTTCTTAAGACAGTGGGGGAACAAAAATGAATTTATATATTACATCACAGATTTTGGGTCCCTGAAGAGGAAAGAGGGAGAATTTGTCTCTGACTTCTCTAAAAGATTCAAGAAAATGTACAATAAGATCCCTGCTGAGATAAAGCCTACATGAGCTTCTGCTAAAATAACCTATGCTAGTGCTTTTGATCCTAATTTCTACCTCCTTCTTAGAGAAAGAAGAGATACTTCCTTGGATCATATGCAAGATGTAGCCCTGGAAGTAGAATCCAATGTGTTGGAAGCTAACCGACTTAGGAATAAGGTTGATAGAGACATACCAAGGAAAAAATTTGAAGCCTCTACCTTTGGTTCCTCTATTTCCCCCCCTCAAATGCATGAAGTAATCAAGTTACTAAAATCAATTTCAACTAGGATGGAAAGTTTGGAAGTAGAGGGGAAGACGACATACAAAAACCCTCAAAATGTTGATAACAGGGGAAACTTCATAAGTCATATTAACAACGCCCCTCAGATGATGCAAAGAGAATAGAGGAATAAAGATAGGGATGATCAGAAAATTCAAACCCCTCTCCAAAATAACCTCATTACCAATGAGGAAGGGGAGGAAGAAGAGATCGAACCTAAAATCCATGGCCCTAGAGACACATCCCCATTTCCCCATTTGAATCAAGCTTCATACGAGGAGTCCCTCATGGACAGCCAAATAAATGAGTTGAGTAAAGAGGAGAAGACCAATAACAGTCCCCATAAATATAACCTCAGGTCAAAGAAGAAATAAGAGAAGTGTGACATCCCTGAGAAACCTCCCAGAGTAGTTAAACCTACCAAAGACATAATGAGTAGAAGCAAAGAAAATAAATCTCAAGCCCCTTCATCAGTAGATAAAAATCCTGTCCTAGAAGTGAAGGAAATCCTAAAACCCCCGTCATATTTCAACTTTGACCTTGAAATTCAGAAAATCAGAATCCCTGTACCCCTCTCAGAGCTGGTCAAGCATGAAGATTTTAAAAGAAGCCTCTCTAAAATGTTGATGCTTGAATCCCCAAATCATCCCACAGACTCAGTAAATATCCAAGATGAGAAGCCAATAGTCATCCTAGGTTCTATGGTAGAAGATAGAGATGATTCATCCCCTCCCTTCTATACATCCCTAAATATACATGATAAGGTGCTCCATAACTACTTGATGCACTCAGGGGCATCTCATAATCTCATGCCCAAAACTGTCATGGATGAACTAGGGATAGAAGTCACAAATGCCTATCATGATCTGTATTCTTTTGATTCAAGGAGGGTGAAATGACTTGGGGTCATCAAAGATTTGGTTGTGACCCTGTTTCAGCTGCCCATGAAAAGTGTGGTCATGGATATCATGGTGGCTGATGTTCCTCCCAAGTTTGGAATTCTCTTGTCAAGATATTGGATTAAAAGGCTTGGGGGAGACTTGCATATGGACCTCACATATGCTACCATTCCTGTGTTTAGAGGGGAGCATAGAATACTTTACAAAGAAGCTCAGTTGACCTATATTATTAGTGATGAATCTGACCCCACCAACCATCCTATCTTTTCCCTTGATACTGATTTAGGATCGAGCTTGTTGCAGATCACTGATGCCCCTGAACCTCCTCTTGAGATCAAAAAGTCCATTACTATCTATGGAGATTATCCACCAGTTACCTTTGTATGGAAAATGTTTTTTGATGGGTCATGTTCTAGAGAAGGTGTTGGTGCTAGAGTAGTCCTTGTTTTCCCTGCTTAGGAAACTATATCTCAATCCTACAAGTTAGAATTTGAAATTACCAATAATGTGGCAGAATATGAATCCCTTGCTCTGGGTTTAAGGGTTGCAAAAGACATGGGGATTGAAGAGATATCAATGTTTTGAGATGCAGAATTGATTGTTAATCAAATCGGAAATCTATATCAAGCTAAGCATCCCAGGCTCATAACCTATAGAAATGAAGTGTGAGACCTAATTGACAGTTCCTTCTTGGCCTTCAACATTTCATTCATTCCAAGAGAGGAAAATACATTAGTTGATTCTCTGGCTGTCTCAGCAAGCAATTTTAGAGTTCCTCTGCCACCCAAGCTTAGATATGATGTAGAAGTAAAGTATAGACCCTCCATACCTGACAATCTCAAGCATTGGAAAGTGTTTGAGGATGATCTTGAAATCAAAACATTCCTGGAGACTGTTGATGAGTTTTCAAAATCACATATTGATCAAGATCCTGATTCTGACATGGATGCCCATGCTTATGTTTTTCTGAACAAAATTGCTAATCATCGTGCTGTGCATTTACCGAGTAATCACATTCCAAAGGGACTAGTTCCTTTGGAATGTATTTTTGATAGTAATGATGTGGCAGTAAAATATTAGAGACCATATGAGTATGTTGATGTATCTGAGTGCACTATTGGCACAGAGGAGGATCCAAAATTTGTCAAATTTTCAAGAAGCCTGTCAAGAGAGAAGAGGGTCGAGTATACTGAGATATTAAAAGAATTTTCTAATGTGTTTGACTGGACTTATGAATACTTAAGAACATATGACATCAACTTTATTGAGCACAAGATCCCATTGAAGGAAGAAGCCAAACCATTTAGGCAGAAGTTGAGACAGATAAATACTATGTTGTTGCCTATTATGGAGAAGGAGGTAAAGAAGTTGTTGGATTCCCAAATCATTGTCTCCCTGAGATATTCAAAATGGGTAGCCAACATGGTCCCAATGAGAAATAAGAGTGGAGATATCAGGCTCTGTTTCGATTTTAGAAATATGAACAGGAGCTCAAAGAAGGACAATTACGTGTTGCCAAAGATGGAACACACACTGCAATGGGTAACTGGTGCATCCATGATTTCTATGATTGGTGGATTTTATGGATATCTCTGTCTTGTTTGAGGACAAAGAAAAGACAACCTTCACCACTCCTTGGGGAACATTCATGTATGCCAAACTTCCCTTTGGGTTAATGAACGCAAGAGCAACCTTTAAGCAAGCCATGAACATCGCCTTCATTGGGAAGAAGGACAAATTTGTGGTCATATACCTGGATGACATAATAGTCTTTTCCAGATATGATAAAGAACATTGTTGTCATCTGAGGAAAGTTTTCTTGACATGCATAAGGTTTGGTATTTCCATGAATCCTAAGAAATCATTATTTGCTATGAAGGAGGGGAAATTATTGGGGCATATAGTGTATACTGAGGGATTCAAAATTAATTCAAGCTGGGTAGAGGCTATACAAAACTTATCACTTCCTAGATCTAGGAAGGATGTTCAGTCCTTCTTGGGAAAAAATATTTTTTTGAGAAGGTTTGTTTCAAATTTCGCTAAATTGGTGAAGCATATCACTGTCATGATCAGAAAGGGAAATGAAGTAAAATGGACTATTGAGTCCCGATAATCCTTCAACCACTTTAAGAAGGCATTGAATGAGGTATCTGTGCTTGTCAGTCCTAATTATTCCAAGTATTTTCTGATTTTTTCCTTCTCTTCTTTTGATAAGGTGGCAGTTGTTTTATTGCAGAAGAATGATGAAGGGCTAGAGCAACCAATTTCATTTTTCAGCAGGACATTGAGAGATGCAGAGAAAAAATATGACATCATGGATAAGCAAGCCTATTCATTGGTGAAATCCCTCAAGGCTTTCAAGATCTATGTCCTTCATTCAAGGGTTATTGCATATGTCTCTTTAACTATTGTGAAGGACATTCTCATTCAGCCTAACATAGATGGAAGAAGGAGCAAGTGGATTGCCAAAATCCTTGAGTTTGATCTGGAAATAAAACCCACCAAGATGGTTAAAGGCCAAGGTTTAGCCAATATGTTGGTTTAATCAAATTGCAGAGCTTTGGGGGTAAACTTCATCAATACCTTCTCAAAAGGTCATCAAGATGAGTTCGCTGATAAAATCCTCAGGGAAGCCCTCCATTGGAATAATGCACCTGGTATAAAGATATTATATATTTTCTGCAAGAACTAAGACCTCCTCATGGTATGAGAAAAATCAAGGCAAGAGATTTAAATCTCAAAGAAATTATATATTGCCTTATTGACCATGCCTTGTATTGGAAATACCCTCTAGGTGTGCTTATGAGATGCTTAGACCCACAGGAAGCCCAAAAGATTATGTTCAACTTTCATGACATCTTGTGTGGGGGACATCATTTCTAGAGAACCACAACCTATAAAGTTCTTAGGGATGGGTACTTCTGGCCTACTCTATTCACTGATGTCTGTGTGAAAATCAGGGCTTGCATCAAATGTCAGAAATTCACTGGGAAACAACAGATCAAGTCTCTGCCATTCAAACCCATGGTATCTTCAGGACCCTTTCAGCAGTGGGGCCTAGAATTCATTGGATAAATTCACCATGCTTCAAGCAGTCAACACAGGTGGATCTTAACTACAACAAATTATTTCACCAAGTGGATAAAAGTTATTCCCACAAGGAGTGATTCTCACAAAGTGATCATTGTTTTCCTTGAAGATATTATGGCAAGGTTTGGTTTCCTGAACAGAATCATCATTGACAACACTGCATTCTTCAAGGTCAAGCCATTGGTCAAATTCTATGAGCAGTTCGAAATTTCATTGATCCACTCTACCCCCTACTTTCCCCAAGTTAATGGACTAGCAGATTCCTCTAAAACAAGCCTGATAAAGATCATCAAAAGACAGCTAGAGGACAATAAGAAAGCATGGGATTCAAATATTAAGTTTTCCCTGTGGGTTCATCGAGTGACAATGAAGAGATCCTTGGGTATCTCCCCTTTCCAGCTTGTCTATCGAGATGAAGCAATTTTTCCTTCTCACCTTGCCCTTCCTGTAGCTAAATTCTTCCAAGACTACCAAGAAGAGAATGATGATATGATCAAAAGGATTATGCAGTTGGTAGAAGTCCAACAGATTAGAGAACAAGTGAGACCTAGAGCTCACGAGCATAATTAGAGAATCAAGCAATCCTTTGACATAAAGGCGAGAAAAGAGGATTTCCAACTGGGAGATCTGGTGCTTAAATGGGATGCATCCAGACAAGACAAAGGCAAGCACAAAAAATTTGAAGCCTTGTGGATCGAGCCCTTCAAAATCTATGAGACAGGTTGAAATAACACCTACAGGTTGCAGAATTTGGAGGGCAATCAAGTTTTTGGTGGCCTTGTAAATGTTCATTTTATCAAGAAGTTCTTTATTTGAGCCACAAGTGGCTCTCATGTTTTTGTAAATATTTTATTTTATTTTATTTATCGGTCTTGTAGGTGAATCCATAGGCCAACAAAAAGGCACTGAAACTACAGAAGAATTCTTGGCATCTCACAGGGAGAAAGCCATCCCCCATGGAGCCTAATGTTATCACATTTATTTTCAAAGGAAGGGTGTTTTCCGAAGAATTTGGCCGCTTGGCGAAATGATTAAAAAAAGAGGGAAAAAACCCACATTTTGGCTTATATCCTATGTCAAAGGAGTGATGAGATGCTTTGGCATGACATGATAAGGCACATGCAGATCTGGGAGGTTGAGAGATGAGCACCCCAGATCAATGGTCAATGGACATATCAGGGCCTCAACATGTGCACATGATAAAGAAGGTAGGGTGGGTTGGGAAAAATAGTAGTGGTTTGTGAAGGCACTACGTGTCGGCCAAAGACACACATCGGGCCCAAAAGTGGGCAGGTTCCAAACCTCTTTCCGCAGCCCTGATATGTGCATGTGCACATAGTGTCCTATCCCAGGCCGACAAGTAACTTCCTATCATCACTTCAACTCCTTCCATCTATATTCCACTCACTGTCTCGTTGATACATGTCCCTTTCTCATCCCCGCCACCTGTGCCACCTCACTCTACATCGCCTCCATCCTATTACACCTCAGCTTCCGCTTGTGTGACCCCCATGCTATCCTCAGTCTCCTCGTCCATCCACAACTATCCACTTGGCCATCTCCTCTCTGCTACTCCATACCGAGTGCACCCATAAATTTGTCAATGACCACGTCTACCATCAGGATTCCATGTAAGAATCCAACTTAGATCCAGATGATGAATGATGAGGCTGCCACATCCTGTAGAGGCAGAATTGACTTGGGTCTTCCAGATTCCATTGAAGTCATTATTGAGATTGGTGAGGGATGGTTGAACATTGTTTCCACCATAAATGGAAAACCCATAAAGTACTGTAAGAAGGTCAACTCAAATGCAGAGCTTTCTTGAAACACTATTACGTTTGACAAGGCCCATTTCTGACAGGAAACTGCATGCACAGTCTACCAAGAAGCATGCAGACGTAAATCCTTAAAAGAAAAGTCTCAAGCATGTCTCTGGGTTTTGGCTCTAGGTATATAGGAGTCATTTTCATATTTTGTAAGGGTCGATGGTAGAACTATGATCCCTATTATCCCCGATATCTAGGGATAACTAGGAGATCATGTCTCGAGGCCCACATGGTCCTAGACATGGAGTACCGAGAG
>JZKD02S0286645.1:0-20229 GCA_000966675.3 Picea glauca | reverse complement strand
TTGAGTCTGATAATCGGGGCCTTGTGGTTCTCGAAATCCCGAGAATGTATCCTAGCCGTTGATCTCGGCAGGACACGTGTCGACGTTCTGGGAGGCATCGGGATTTCACTCATCGAAGATTTTAGGAGTGTAGAACCGTTGCACAATGAAATCATGATACGCGATTTCCCGATCGAATCTGGACCATCCATTATGCGTGACACGTGTCAGGAGATCTAGAGGGGGATCGGGATATTTGCCATCGGGAAATCGGCATTTCCGTGGACAAGTGCTCGGGGAAATCCAAGTGAAAACCTCGACAAGATCTGAGCCATCCAAACAGTAGGGACATGTGGCAGAGGATCCCAGAGAGTCAGAGTTTGAAATATCGGGGATTTCAAGGACATGATCCCTTGCAATACGAAACCGCGATATGCGATTTTCCGACACCATCATAGGCCGTTGATCCAAGGGACACGTGTCGAGCATCCGGAGAGAATCGAGAATTGGGATATCGCGAGTCCCGGGTATATGTGTTTTGTGTCATCGCAAATGCCGAAACCCCGATGGAAGGTTATACGGCTACAGTCATATGGTAAGTTGTCACATGGACCATGGTATGACCAAGGGGGCTAGCCAGTGTAAAGGCGCGTCGAGAGCCTAGGGGACTTGTGCGCCATGACATGGAAAGGCGCCAAACCCCGATAAGAATTAAGACTGTGGTCTTGTGAACATTGTGGTCGTATTGACCAGGACTTAGCCTGGACAACCAATATGCTAGGAGCAGATCGGGGATCGGAGGATCGGGAGTTCCGGGTACATATGCACCTCGGCACCGCAAACTCCGAAATCTCGACGAGAAGCTGTCGTATGGTCATATAGAAACATGTCGTATGGACCAGAGGCTTAACCAAGAGGGGCTGAGGCAACCAAAGGGGCGCGTCGAAAATTCGTTCCATCGGTGATCGGGGATTTGAGAGGACAGGGACCCTCGACACCACAACCTATGAAACCCTGAATCTCGATATTGAACCAGGGAATGGCATTCTGCAAGTGCAGGTTTCTGGAGATTTCTCATGTGTGGGAGATTAATTCAAAATTTTTTTAATTTACGATAGTGGGTGTGTTACAGAACCCCGACCCTAGACCAAATATGGGTTTATGTAATTCTTGAAATCAAGAAACCACTTGGCCTTCCTCCTGAGAAGCTCACGTAATTGTTATTCTCCAATAACCAAAATGGGTAAATAAAATAAAAAATAATTACTTAGCCACTTAAGCCTCCTCTCTTGAGGAATCATTGCTCCCTATAACTCTTGTCCTTTTCCGTCTAGAAGCCAACAATGTGTTTATTATTAATAATGATCAAAACATTACATTTCCTAGGCACACTAGACTCTTTCAATTGTTTATGCACTTTGGCCTTTCATAACTTAACAAAATACATTATTTAATATGGGGCTCAAAACCCAGGGTGTTACATTCCCTCCCCCTTATTTTGGCACTGTAATCAGTGCATATACAAAAAAAAGATCAAAATGTCAAAAATTATTCAAAAAACTATGGGTACTCCACTCGCATGGCATATTCATGATCCCAAGTAGCATTTTCAGTACCGTAGCAGGTCCATTGGAATTTTACCAGTTCTATAACTCGATTCCAAAGCATTTTAATTTGTCTGTCCAATATTTGCGTTGGTTGGACCTGGAAGTCTCCCTCTATCTCTACCTGAATCAGATGCCAAGCAATAACATGGTTAGGATCATGTACATATTTTTTGAGAAAAGATACATGAAATACATTATGCACATTCATGGAAGCATGCAATGCAAGAATGTATACAACTAGCCCTATTCTGTCCAATATCTCAAATGGACCATAGAATCTTGATGCCATCTTTGTACAACTACCTAAATTCAAATAGGTATTCTTGGGTTTCACTTTTAAAAACACTTGCTCCCCCACTTTAAATTCTCTAGCTGTCATGTCTGTATTGGCATAAACTTTTTGTCTATCTTGAGTTGCCTTTAAATTCTGCTTAATCTTAACCATCTGGTCTTTCATATCCTTGAGCAATTCTGGCCCAAGTACCACTCTGTCTGTTGGGTTGCCCCAACTCACTAGAGTATTGCATTTCCTACCATACAAAGCTTCAAATGGGTTCATTTTCAATGAAGCTTGATACCCATTATTATAGGCAAATTCAAGCAAGTGTAAGTAATCTTCCCACTTAGATGGCTTATCCATCAAATACATTCTCAACATGTCTTCAATTACTCGGTTGAATCTCTCTGTCTACCCATATGACTGTGGATGGTATGATGTGATAAAGTTCATATTTGTACCAAATCCTTTAAATAATCCCCTCCAGAATTTTGATGTAAACTTTGTGTCTCTRTGTTGGCAGAGGGGTAGATCCAAAGTTCAACACTTCAACAACACACCARCAAAACCCTAAGTACCGACCCTTTTGGAAACATCTSYGAAGCARATGAAGTCTCACCCGAGGTAGAGGCAGGGGGGTTGCAGGACTGAAGTGTCTACAACCTACCTGGGACACAGATCTGTGATTACAACACTTAATAGAGCACTTAGCCAACATTATGMATTAAGTTATGATTCTTATTCACATCRCAGATTAACCCTTATTAYAGATCAACACAGTAGTAATCAAGATTAAGCGCATCTGATCATTTAKCACATAACATCATAGCATATCTAGCATTTATTCATATATAAAKCACTAAGAATCAATGGATCTACCTATCACACATCAAGAACATTGCACTAAGAAAATAGATACATAAACATCATGAACAACATTGCACAAATCAAAACAACACAGGATATACGTGGTTCACCCCAGAGTGGGGCTACGTCCACCAAATTCTTCTTCTTCTTTATTAGTCTTCAAGCTTCTTACATCCCTCTGCTCCTATGCACAAAGCCACAGAGCCAACTCCACAAAGGACATGATATCTGCACGCACCTCTCTAGATCCCCCTTCCTCGAATTAGGTCAGGGCACAAAGCCTTACACATTTTGTCCACAAAGTCTCTTACAATCACTTGCACTTATCTCTACAAGTATTAACATACTCTAGTTATGCACTAAGCCCATGAACTCAAAAACTGACCTCTACTTACATTACGTAGCTACTTATTTATACATTACAAAAATTCCTAAACATGGGTAAACCCATGGGCTGGCATCCCATACCTGTTACTTCAACCCTAAGAGCCCCAAAAGCCCACAAAATAGGCAAGATCCCGCGATCTCCGCTTCGCTTGGGCATTCTGTCTTCGACCATCCTGTTGAAGTCCCAAAAATGGTCAAACACGACCAACGTTTCCTCAAAAGTTGGTCGAGGGCCAACACTCTGTCTGAGACAATTGTCCTAGGTATCCCATGCAACCTTGCAATCTCTCTCATGTAAATTTCTACAATATTAGTTTCTATATGGGTTGTTTTTACAGGAACAAAATGAGAAGCCTTTGTCAATCTATCAACCACTACCATGATCAAATCATGTTGTCTTGTTTTCCTAGGAAATTTTGTTATAAATTCAATGGTTACCACTTCCCATTTCTTCTCTAGAATTGGTAAGGGTTGTAGCAAACCCGTTGGGTTCCTATGCTCAACCTTCACTCTCTGACATTCCATACATCTAGCGATGTAATCAACAAAGTCCTTTTTCAATCCCGACCAAAAGGATTGGCTTCTCACTGCTACAATTGTTTTCTGGTAATCGATATGTCCAACATATGGAACATCATGCATAGCAAATTCCTAAGTTCTCCAGAACTAGGAACATAAATTTTATTTTTATGCATAATTAATCCATCTTCCTTCATCTTATAATCTTTCATTTTCTGTGGTATTTTCTTGTTGTAAGTTTTCCTTTACCTGTAGGTAATGTTGATCTGTGAAAACAACATCTAAATTTATGCTCTTTAAATCTCACTGATGCGTACTAACAACGGTAGCATGCATGAGATGTACTCTTCTACTAAGGGCGTCAACAACTTTATTCTCTTTTCCTTTGATATGCTTGATATCAAAATCGTATTCACTTAGAAATTCCATCCATCTTGTTTTCCTGACATTCAAAGTTGGTTGTTCAAAAATATATTTCAGACCATAGTGGTCTCTTCTTACTTCAAATATCTTCCCCATGAGATAATGCCTCCACATCTTCAATGCGCGAACAATGGAAGCAAGTTCCAAGTCATGTGTGGCATAGTTCCTCTCATGTTCGTTAAGATTTCTGGACTCATAACCAATGACATGTCCATTTTGAGTGAGGAATCCATGAATTCCTTCCTTGCATGCATCTGTACATACCAAAAAACTTTCATTTGGTTCAACAATCCTTAGAACAAGTGCACTAGTAAGTAATTCTTTCAACAAATTAAAGTTCTCTTCACACTCAGAAATCTTAGAGAACCTTGTTATAAATATTTTGTAGTAACCAACTAAACCCATAAAAGACCTGACTTCTGAAAAATTCTTGGGTGCTAGTCATCCTCTAATGGCTTCAATCTTATCTGGGTCTACGACTATACCTTGTTCTGAAATAATGTGCCCCAAGTAATGGATCTGTTCTTGGTAAAAATAACACTTACTTAGCTTGGCATACAACTGATGTTCCCTCAACACTTGCAATACCAATATTAGGTGATTTTCATGCTCTTCCTCTGACTTAGAATAGACAAGTATGCCATCTAGGAATATGCCATTCATTAAGAACATAAGGAAAACTGGTGCATTGGACAATCCAAATGGCACGACTACAAATTCATAATGCCCATACCTGGTTCTAAAGGATGTCTTATGGATGTCTTATTATTTGATTCTTACTTGATGGTACCTCGACCTCAAGTCTATATTTGAAAATATCTTTGTTCCTCTTAGCTGATCAAAGAGGTCACCAATTTTGGGTAGAGGGTATTTGTACTTTACAGTGAATTTATTCATTTGTTGAAAGTCAATACACAACCTCAAAGTTCCATCTTTCTTTTTGACAAAGAGTACTGGTGCTCCCCAAGGTGAAACACTTGGACGTATGTATCCTTTCTTCAACCATTCTTCCAACTTCATTTGTAATTTATTTAACTCTGGTGTACTCATTCTGTAAGGTGTTTTGGACACCGTGGCAACTCCTAGCACTAAATCAATAGAGAAATCTATTTCCCTTTTTGGTGGAAACCCTTGTATTTCTTGGAATACATATTCAAATTATTGTAGTACCGAATAATCTTCAAGGCTTAGCCCCTTTGTATTTTTTGTCTCCTCCACATGGGATGCATACAATTGACATCCTTTTCTGGAACACCTCTTCAACTGTAAGGATGAAATCTCTCTTATAGAGATGGGTCTTGGAATACCTTTCACAGTGCTTTGTTTTCCTTCTTCACCAAGACATGTAAATGTCTTGTTACGACAATCTAGGAAAACAGAAGGCTTGTGCAACCAATCCATTCCAATTAGAATATCATAAGACCCCAATGATATGATATTTAGATCAACACTAGTATTCACACCATTAAGAATTATGGAAAAACCTATGACCATATCATGGATTCTCCATTTGGTTCTGGTGGCTAGCTGAACCAAACTTGATTTTCCAAGCTTACTTTTCTCCAAATGTAAACTATCCACTATTTTAGGATCAATGTAACAATGACTTGCTCCTAAATCAATTAAAATAACAACATGCTTATTTATGATCTTACCTTCCACCTCAATCATATTGGATTGGTACTCTTCTTGTCGATCATCTAAGGCTGTATAAATCCTTCCCATGTATTCTACTATTGTAGCCTCTTGGATGTTGTGCACGGTCTTCACTCTATCCTTTCTATGAGAGAAATCCTTGTACATGTGATCTTCTTTGCATCCCCGACATTGGATTGGGGTATTCCCCTTTTTAACAAGGAGTATTATTTTTTGGATTCATCCTTAGCATAATGGTCTTGATGATTTTTATTAGGCTCACTTTTGTTGAAAGGAGGTTTGAATCCCTTCTTCCTTTGATCAAACTTCTCCTTCTTCTTATCCTTCCAAGATTTATGCATGGATTCTCTTCCTTCCTAATCATCTCAGTCAGGGTCTTGGGCTCATCATACTGAATATTTTCTTTATAACGGATGGTAGTCCACTCAAAAACTTCTGTATTTTCACTTTCTCATTATTTATGAACCCTACATACTTTAACAACCCCAAGAAATTTTTCTCATACTCTTCCATGGTTGTGTTTCCCAACCTAAGTTTAAATAAATCCTGCATTTTCTTTCCATAGAAGTGCTATGAGAGGTAATCCTTTTGAAAATACTTCTTGAACTGCTTCCAAGTGATCCTATTCTCATTAATATGCTCAACTTACTTCAGTCGGTCCCACCACATAAAAACTTTCCCATGTAAATGGTAGGTGGAAATTTTGGCTTCTAGGTTTGATGAATAATTATGCAATTGAAAATATCTTCTACATCCAAGCAACCATGCCTTGACATCATATTCCCTTTCTCTTTCACCATCAAAGGATGGCGGCTTAAGCTTCCTCAAATCTCCATACAAACTATCCAATTCATGTCTTCTTCTTTGGTTCCTAACAGGAGACACCTTTGGACTACTTATGGAATCTTCAGATGTATAAAAATTTCTTGCTGAGTAAGGAGGTGAGTGATGTCTATGAGTTTTGCTATAACTTCTTGAATAACCAACTCTTCCACGATCATCTCTTCTTTCATGATACCTGCTTTCTTCCTCTTGTTTTGAGCCATTCTTTATTTGTCTTTGTGACTGATTTAAGCTCTGCATCACTTGAGCATTTATATGACTTTGTTCTCTCATCAGTCTCTCATTGTTTTCTTTGTAGCTCTACACTTCTATTTTTAGGATTCTTACAGTTTCTATTAATGTTTGTTTCTCCCCTCTGCCCTTGTGTCTGTTAGATTCTGTCTCTGCATTACCAACTCTGATATTCTGACCTTTGGTCTCTTTATTATGGCTCGAAGCTCCCTCTCCTTCTTCCATTTATTAAATACACATTTTGAACTGATATGTTTAAACCCCGTAATTCTACAAAATGTGCAAGTGACCATTTTGTTAGAATTAAGCATATGATAAATGAAATTTTCCAAACAATGCTACAGGTCCTTTCTATTCATGAAGAATATATATATTAGTCTGCATCATATAACACTCCATGTTATCCCTTGGTCGATAAAAAATTTCAATTCTACATAGGCACTTCCTTCAAACCACTTCCCCATGTGACCATGGCTTAATCCTTCCTTAGTGCTTTTCTTTCTTCAAAATAAAAAATTTGGCCACTAGCCCCCTTTTTGTCTTTAAAACAATTTTTGTGCACTAACCCTTTTTCCGTCAGCTTTCAATCACACGTGACCACGATTATGACCCTGTGCTTAGATGAAAATCACTTATCTAGAGATTCGAGACTTTGGGGCTCCAAAAATTCAGGCTTCGGGGGTTTCACCTTCATTACACTTCTTTTTCCCTGAATGTCGAACTGGCGAACTTCCGAACAGACCCTTCTTGGATCTTCGAGGCTTTGGAAATTTAGAACTTTGGGCTTCATAGCTTCCACCTATACCACACAACATTCCCTCCGAACACCAAATTGGAAAACTCTTGAGGAGGCTCTTTAGAGTATCATTACTCCAGTGCGCCCGAGCTTCAGACTTCATAGGTTCTTGCAACAACATACTCCCATATCCCCGAATGTTGAATCTATGAACTTTAGGAGTCTCATCAACAAATACACATCAGGGGATAATACATGGCAAAAATATGGAGATGACACGTGGCCCATTCAATGGGTGACACGTGTCAAGTTATAATTGGAAAAAAATATCAGTGAAAATAATTAAACAAGATTACACCTGGCACATATAAAGTGGTTGCACATCACCCTAGGTGACGTCAACATGCCGCATCACTCTGACGGTTTGGGACTTTGACACTTTGGAATTCAGAGGATCTCTCACCAGAACACTTCAAAACTCTCGAATGTCAAACTTTTGAATTCCCGAACAGGTGCTCCCTAGAGCTCTGGGACTTTGGAATATTTCACACTAGAAAATTTCAAAACATTCGAACGTCGAATTAGCGAATAATCACTAATCTTTGGACACATGTCCCCAACAAAAACAATCCATATTTACTCCGAAGTTTTGAGGCTTTTTCCTATTTTATGACAAAGAACTTAAAACATCTAGAGCAGCAAGGTCCGAAGGACTTTGGTTCTTAACCGCCATGATCCTTTTCCAGGTATGATGGCTATGAAGGACTCAAACCTTTTCAAATAGATATAACAACCGATGTCAAATCTTGTGGCCCAAATCAATGGCCATTATGGTTTCCTGAACCGCTACACCTCCTGAGCTTTCAAACACAGTTAAGGTGTGCTCTCAGCACCGTCCTAACTCATGGACACTCTGTAACTCAAAATTTGGCCTTTTTGACAATGATTCTCTATGAACATTTTTCTTCAATTTCTACTTACACGACCATCCAGGCTTAGTGTTGAAAACTGGAGCTTTGATACCAATCTGTAACATACCCAACCACCCCTAGGCTGGGCACACTAACTTCAAGTCCCCTTCTAGACTAATTTGACCTCTAATATAACTTTAAATAACAAGGATACATGGAATATTCACATGCATTGATCAATATTCATGCTAAACATAAAATAAATGAACTATATGACATGCACAACAATAACCAACAAGCATGCATATTATAGATGTGAAATTCATAGATAATTAAATACATAGTGGAAATAAAGATACATACTTAAATAACCATAACAGAGAGCACTTATATTTTCTAAAACAAGACATCAACTAGCTATAGACCAAGGAAGTTCCACCCAAACATAGACACTATTGTTCCAAGTCTCAACAACAATGTCACCATCGAGTCAGGGCTATGAATCCACAAGGACGGTTCCAGAGTGTCACTCGACTTCCAAAACTAGTGAACACTCAAGCTCTCATAGGCTTCCCAACACCCACAATAATCCAAGTACCCAACTCTCTTCTACACGGCCTACACAACCCAAGAGAATGGACCCCCCCTTCTCTGTCACACAATCCCTCAAGCTATCCGTCTCCTTCTAGGGATCCAGTTAAGCCAGTCCAGATTTTCCATGCTGGGACTCTTGGGACTCGCAACTGTGAGCAATACTGGGCAAAAACCAAAGCATCTCAGACATGCAGGTATTGATTCATGGCTAGATTACACCAACAATATCTACAACCAACCATCCCATGGTTTTTCTTCAACAATTCGTTTTACTTTCCCAGGACAAGACACGAATGAGGAAATATGACTCGGTGAAAGAATGAATGGAGTGAAATCCCAACGAAAGGTGTGAACTGTGATAAATTGGGTGAATGAGTGCATGGGCGAAAATGCGTGAATGAATAAAGAAACCAACAGAAGAATGAGAGTGAGAACCCCCACCCAAAACCAAAAATGGGTGTATGTATGAAATCGAGGAACCAATTGGACTTCCTCTCAAGAAGCTCATGCAAATGTTATTCTCCATTAACTAAAATGGGTAAAAAAAATATAAAATAATTGCTTATCCTCTTAAGTCCCATCTCTTGTGGAATCATATCCCCCTATAACTCTTGTCCTTGTCCATCTAGCAGCCAACGATGTATTTATTATTAATAATTATCAAAACATTACATTTCCTAGGCACACTGGCCTCTTTCAATTGTTTAGGCACTCTAGCCTTTCATAACTTAACAAAATACATTATTTAATATGGGGCTCAAAACCCAGGGTGTTACAAAGGTCATAGCATCCTGGAGATTCAAACTCCCATATTTTCGAAGACAAAATAACTTAGCTCCTTTCGAACCTAGTGAAGGGTTCCAAGGTCCTGATCATGTGGAACTTATCGAGCTCTAGATGCTACACTCATAGTTCTTATCCAAGATTTGTTTAAGGTCACAAACATGAGCATGAGGTCTCTTGTGTGACTGATTTGAAGGGGGTGCCTTCCATTCACAGAACTTAAATTCTAAGAAAGGAAAAGGTACTTTTTGAGGGATCAATGAGACTGAAACATTTCAGCGAAGTCTGCCCCAACTCTTACCTTGAAAGACCATTCCTTGGGAAAATTCCCTTAGGGAATTTTCAACCAGTATAGGAACCGTAAAATTATTCTTAAATTCATTTGAAGACCCAGGCGTAATAGTTCTCATGTTGCTAAGAAAAGGCAAACATAAACCATGCAAATACAGGGGCTCACAGGAAAACAATAAGCATTTCTAATGATTAATCAAACAATGTAAATTTTAGTCATAGCCATAGAATTTCAACCATCATTTCCATTCTAGTATACAGAGTATAAGAATACTTATCAAGAAATCAGATCATGAAGCAACTACTAATATGGGTGCCCGTTTCCACCCAACCATAGGAACAAAAACTCCTGAACATATTTACTGATGGCGACCCTCTAGCTAGATAATGATGCCTTGAGAGAGATTCTTCCTTCTTGTTCAACGATAGTTAGGGACATATGGAACTCTCCTCCTCCCACAAGAACTTGGAAATTGGTTTTCTTTTCACCAAGCAAGGGGGCTTACAACGAGTTCTTCCTTAGTCACTCATCTTCCTGCAACCTCGTTTATCAGCTTGGACTAAAAGCACTTCCAAAAACTTCTTGTACTGAGAGCAAGCTTGTTGTATAGTCCTCCCATGAACCTTGAGAGCTGCAATTGCTCTTCTCTCTTAGAAAATGGTATGTCGACTCATCTTCTTCACAATCCCCTCTGCCCACGAATTCCCTTATTTTCTTGCCTTCCTCAACAAAATTGCCTGGGTCCAAATCCCCAGTTCATGGTCGGGTCAGGGAGTCTTTCAAATGGGTACTCTTCCCATATCCTCATTAACTCTTGAGGAGGGTTCCCCAGCTACCAGCCTAACTAGTAATTTATTTCTGGGTCAGAGGACTAGTCTGGGTCTAAGTAATTTAAATCTAGTAAGGTACTAGTCTGGTGGGGGTCATCTCAACCATTGCTGGTTCCCTTCACCATATCTCTCATAACATCATGATCTACCTTGGAAAACTCCTTCAATAGTTATGAAACACTATCCATTTTTTTTAATAACAAATATACATACATTACCTTTTATAAAAAAATCTTCATTAATTCCAACATCCAAACACATTCATTCTTCCCATAGTATTTTGACAAGTTATAGTTATATTAACAAGGTGGAGGAAACATGGGTATTACAATCCCCTCCCCCTTAAANCACTAAGAATCAATGGATCTACCTATCACACATCAAGAACATTGCACTAAGAAAATAGATACATAAACATCATGAACAACATTGCACAAATCAAAACAACACAGGATATACGTGGTTCACCCCAGAGTGGGGCTACGTCCACCAAATTCTTCTTCTTCTTTATTAGTCTTCAAGCTTCTTACATCCCTCTGCTCCTATGCACAAAGCCACAGAGCCAACTCCACAAAGGACATGATATCTGCACGCACCTCTCTAGATCCCCCTTCCTCGAATTAGGTCAGGGCACAAAGCCTTACACATTTTGTCCACAAAGTCTCTTACAATCACTTGCACTTATCTCTACAAGTATTAACATACTCTAGTTATGCACTAAGCCCATGAACTCAAAAACTGACCTCTACTTACATTACGTAGCTACTTATTTATACATTACAAAAATTCCTAAACATGGGTAAACCCATGGGCTGGCATCCCATACCTGTTACTTCAACCCTAAGAGCCCCAAAAGCCCACAAAATAGGCAAGATCCCGCGATCTCCGCTTCGCTTGGGCATTCTGTCTTCGACCATCCTGTTGAAGTCCCAAAAATGGTCAAACACGACCAACGTTTCCTCAAAAGTTGGTCGAGGGCCAACACTCTGTCTGAGACAATTGTCCTAGGTATCCCATGCAACCTTGCAATCTCTCTCATGTAAATTTCTACAATATTAGTTTCTATATGGGTTGTTTTTACAGGAACAAAATGAGAAGCCTTTGTCAATCTATCAACCACTACCATGATCAAATCATGTTGTCTTGTTTTCCTAGGAAATTTTGTTATAAATTCAATGGTTACCACTTCCCATTTCTTCTCTAGAATTGGTAAGGGTTGTAGCAAACCCGTTGGGTTCCTATGCTCAACCTTCACTCTCTGACATTCCATACATCTAGCGATGTAATCAACAAAGTCCTTTTTCAATCCCGACCAAAAGGATTGGCTTCTCACTGCTACAATTGTTTTCTGGTAATCGATATGTCCAACATATGGAACATCATGCATAGCAAATTCCTAAGTTCTCCAGAACTAGGAACATAAATTTTATTTTTATGCATAATTAATCCATCTTCCTTCATCTTATAATCTTTCATTTTCTGTGGTATTTTCTTGTTGTAAGTTTTCCTTTACCTGTAGGTAATGTTGATCTGTGAAAACAACATCTAAATTTATGCTCTTTAAATCTCACTGATGCGTACTAACAACGGTAGCATGCATGAGATGTACTCTTCTACTAAGGGCGTCAACAACTTTATTCTCTTTTCCTTTGATATGCTTGATATCAAAATCGTATTCACTTAGAAATTCCATCCATCTTGTTTTCCTGACATTCAAAGTTGGTTGTTCAAAAATATATTTCAGACCATAGTGGTCTCTTCTTACTTCAAATATCTTCCCCATGAGATAATGCCTCCACATCTTCAATGCGCGAACAATGGAAGCAAGTTCCAAGTCATGTGTGGCATAGTTCCTCTCATGTTCGTTAAGATTTCTGGACTCATAACCAATGACATGTCCATTTTGAGTGAGGAATCCATGAATTCCTTCCTTGCATGCATCTGTACATACCAAAAAACTTTCATTTGGTTCAACAATCCTTAGAACAAGTGCACTAGTAAGTAATTCTTTCAACAAATTAAAGTTCTCTTCACACTCAGAAATCTTAGAGAACCTTGTTATAAATATTTTGTAGTAACCAACTAAACCCATAAAAGACCTGACTTCTGAAAAATTCTTGGGTGCTAGTCATCCTCTAATGGCTTCAATCTTATCTGGGTCTACGACTATACCTTGTTCTGAAATAATGTGCCCCAAGTAATGGATCTGTTCTTGGTAAAAATAACACTTACTTAGCTTGGCATACAACTGATGTTCCCTCAACACTTGCAATACCAATATTAGGTGATTTTCATGCTCTTCCTCTGACTTAGAATAGACAAGTATGCCATCTAGGAATATGCCATTCATTAAGAACATAAGGAAAACTGGTGCATTGGACAATCCAAATGGCACGACTACAAATTCATAATGCCCATACCTGGTTCTAAAGGATGTCTTATGGATGTCTTATTATTTGATTCTTACTTGATGGTACCTCGACCTCAAGTCTATATTTGAAAATATCTTTGTTCCTCTTAGCTGATCAAAGAGGTCACCAATTTTGGGTAGAGGGTATTTGTACTTTACAGTGAATTTATTCATTTGTTGAAAGTCAATACACAACCTCAAAGTTCCATCTTTCTTTTTGACAAAGAGTACTGGTGCTCCCCAAGGTGAAACACTTGGACGTATGTATCCTTTCTTCAACCATTCTTCCAACTTCATTTGTAATTTATTTAACTCTGGTGTACTCATTCTGTAAGGTGTTTTGGACACCGTGGCAACTCCTAGCACTAAATCAATAGAGAAATCTATTTCCCTTTTTGGTGGAAACCCTTGTATTTCTTGGAATACATATTCAAATTATTGTAGTACCGAATAATCTTCAAGGCTTAGCCCCTTTGTATTTTTTGTCTCCTCCACATGGGATGCATACAATTGACATCCTTTTCTGGAACACCTCTTCAACTGTAAGGATGAAATCTCTCTTATAGAGATGGGTCTTGGAATACCTTTCACAGTGCTTTGTTTTCCTTCTTCACCAAGACATGTAAATGTCTTGTTACGACAATCTAGGAAAACAGAAGGCTTGTGCAACCAATCCATTCCAATTAGAATATCATAAGACCCCAATGATATGATATTTAGATCAACACTAGTATTCACACCATTAAGAATTATGGAAAAACCTATGACCATATCATGGATTCTCCATTTGGTTCTGGTGGCTAGCTGAACCAAACTTGATTTTCCAAGCTTACTTTTCTCCAAATGTAAACTATCCACTATTTTAGGATCAATGTAACAATGACTTGCTCCTAAATCAATTAAAATAACAACATGCTTATTTATGATCTTACCTTCCACCTCAATCATATTGGATTGGTACTCTTCTTGTCGATCATCTAAGGCTGTATAAATCCTTCCCATGTATTCTACTATTGTAGCCTCTTGGATGTTGTGCACGGTCTTCACTCTATCCTTTCTATGAGAGAAATCCTTGTACATGTGATCTTCTTTGCATCCCCGACATTGGATTGGGGTATTCCCCTTTTTAACAAGGAGTATTATTTTTTGGATTCATCCTTAGCATAATGGTCTTGATGATTTTTATTAGGCTCACTTTTGTTGAAAGGAGGTTTGAATCCCTTCTTCCTTTGATCAAACTTCTCCTTCTTCTTATCCTTCCAAGATTTATGCATGGATTCTCTTCCTTCCTAATCATCTCAGTCAGGGTCTTGGGCTCATCATACTGAATATTTTCTTTATAACGGATGGTAGTCCACTCAAAAACTTCTGTATTTTCACTTTCTCATTATTTATGAACCCTACATACTTTAACAACCCCAAGAAATTTTTATCATACTCTCCCATGGTTGTGATTCCCAACCTAAGTTTAAATAAATCCTGCATTTTCTTGCCATAGAAGTGCTATGAGAGGTAATCCTTTTGAAAATACTTCTTGAACTGCTTCCAAGTGATCCTATTCTCATTAATATGCTCAACTTACTTCAGTCGGTCCCACCACATAAAAAATTTCCCATGTAAATGGTAGGTGGAAATTTTGGCTTCTAGGTTTGATGAATAATTATGCAATTGAAAATATCTCCTACATCCAAGCAACCATGCCTTGACATCATCTTCCCTTTCTCTTTCACCATCAAAGGATGGCGGCTTAAGCTTCCTCAAATCTCCATGCAAACTATCCAATTCATGTCTTCTTCTTTGGTTCCTAACAGGAGACACCTTTGGACTACTTATGGAATCTTCAAATGTATAAAAATTTCTTGCTGACTAAGGAGGTGAGTGATGTCTATGAGTTCTGCTATAACTTCTTGAATAACCAACTCTTCCACGATCATCTCTTCTTTCATGATACCTGCTTTCTTCCTCTTGTTTTGAGCCATTCTTTATTTGTCTTTGTGACTGATTTAAGCTCTGCATCACTTGAGCATTTATATGACTTTGTTCTCTCATCAGTCTCTCATTGTTTTCTTTGTAGCTCTACACTTCTATTTTTAGGATTCTTACAGTTTCTATTAATGTTTGTTTCTCCCCTCTGCCCTTGTGTCTGTTAGATTCTGTCTCTGCATTACCAACTCTGATATTCTGACCTTTGGTCTCTTTATTATGGCTCGAAGCTCCCTCTCCTTCTTCCATTTATTAAATACACATTTTGAACTGATATGTTTAAACCCCGTAATTCTACAAAATGTGCAAGTGACCATTTTGTTAGAATTAAGCATATGATAAATGAAATTTTCCAAACAATGCTACAGGTCCTTTCTATTCATGAAGAATATATATATTAGTCTGCATCATATAACACTCCATGTTATCCCTTGGTCGATAAAAAATTTCAATTCTACATAGGCACTTCCTTCAAACCACTTCCCCATGTGACCATGGCTTAATCCTTCCTTAGTGCTTTTCTTTCTTCAAAATAAAAAATTTGGCCACTAGCCCCCTTTTTGTCTTTAAAACAATTTTTGTGCACTAACCCTTTTTCCGTCAGCTTTCAATCACACGTGACCACGATTATGACCCTGTGCTTAGATGAAAATCACTTATCTAGAGATTCGAGACTTTGGGGCTCCAAAAATTCAGGCTTCGGGGGTTTCACCTTCATTACACTTCTTTTTCCCTGAATGTCGAACTGGCGAACTTCCGAACAGACCCTTCTTGGATCTTCGAGGCTTTGGAAATTTAGAACTTTGGGCTTCATAGCTTCCACCTATACCACACAACATTCCCTCCGAACACCAAATTGGAAAACTCTTGAGGAGGCTCTTTAGAGTATCATTACTCCAGTGCGCCCGAGCTTCAGACTTCATAGGTTCTTGCAACAACATACTCCCATATCCCCGAATGTTGAATCTATGAACTTTAGGAGTCTCATCAACAAATACACATCAGGGGATAATACATGGCAAAAATATGGAGATGACACGTGGCCCATTCAATGGGTGACACGTGTCAAGTTATAATTGGAAAAAAATATCAGTGAAAATAATTAAACAAGATTACACCTGGCACATATAAAGTGGTTGCACATCACCCTAGGTGACGTCAACATGCCGCATCACTCTGACGGTTTGGGACTTTGACACTTTGGAATTCAGAGGATCTCTCACCAGAACACTTCAAAACTCTCGAATGTCAAACTTTTGAATTCCCGAACAGGTGCTCCCTAGAGCTCTGGGACTTTGGAATATTTCACACTAGAAAATTTCAAAACATTCGAACGTCGAATTAGCGAATAATCACTAATCTTTGGACACATGTCCCCAACAAAAACAATCCATATTTACTCCGAAGTTTTGAGGCTTTTTCCTATTTTATGACAAAGAACTTAAAACATCTAGAGCAGCAAGGTCCGAAGGACTTTGGTTCTTAACCGCCATGATCCTTTTCCAGGTATGATGGCTATGAAGGACTCAAACCTTTTCAAATAGATATAACAACCGATGTCAAATCTTGTGGCCCAAATCAATGGCCATTATGGTTTCCTGAACCGCTACACCTCCTGAGCTTTCAAACACAGTTAAGGTGTGCTCTCAGCACCGTCCTAACTCATGGACACTCTGTAACTCAAAATTTGGCCTTTTTGACAATGATTCTCTATGAACATTTTTCTTCAATTTCTACTTACACGACCATCCAGGCTTAGTGTTGAAAACTGGAGCTTTGATACCAATCTGTAACATACCCAACCACCCCTAGGCTGGGCACACTAACTTCAAGTCCCCTTCTAGACTAATTTGACCTCTAATATAACTTTAAATAACAAGGATACATGGAATATTCACATGCATTGATCAATATTCATGCTAAACATAAAATAAATGAACTATATGACATGCACAACAATAACCAACAAGCATGCATATTATAGATGTGAAATTCATAGATAATTAAATACATAGTGGAAATAAAGATACATACTTAAATAACCATAACAGAGAGCACTTATATTTTCTAAAACAAGACATCAACTAGCTATAGACCAAGGAAGTTCCACCCAAACATAGACACTATTGTTCCAAGTCTCAACAACAATGTCACCATCGAGTCAGGGCTATGAATCCACAAGGACGGTTCCAGAGTGTCACTCGACTTCCAAAACTAGTGAACACTCAAGCTCTCATAGGCTTCCCAACACCCACAATAATCCAAGTACCCAACTCTCTTCTACACGGCCTACACAACCCAAGAGAATGGACCCCCCCTTCTCTGTCACACAATCCCTCAAGCTATCCGTCTCCTTCTAGGGATCCAGTTAAGCCAGTCCAGATTTTCCATGCTGGGACTCTTGGGACTCGCAACTGTGAGCAATACTGGGCAAAAACCAAAGCATCTCAGACATGCAGGTATTGATTCATGGCTAGATTACACCAACAATATCTACAACCAACCATCCCATGGTTTTTCTTCAACAATTCGTTTTACTTTCCCAGGACAAGACACGAATGAGGAAATATGACTCGGTGAAAGAATGAATGGAGTGAAATCCCAACGAAAGGTGTGAACTGTGATAAATTGGGTGAATGAGTGCATGGGCGAAAATGCGTGAATGAATAAAGAAACCAACAGAAGAATGAGAGTGAGAACCCCCACCCAAAACCAAAAATGGGTGTATGTATGAAATCGAGGAACCAATTGGACTTCCTCTCAAGAAGCTCATGCAAATGTTATTCTCCATTAACTAAAATGGGTAAAAAAAATATAAAATAATTGCTTATCCTCTTAAGTCCCATCTCTTGTGGAATCATATCCCCCTATAACTCTTGTCCTTGTCCATCTAGCAGCCAACGATGTATTTATTATTAATAATTATCAAAACATTACATTTCCTAGGCACACTGGCCTCTTTCAATTGTTTAGGCACTCTAGCCTTTCATAACTTAACAAAATACATTATTTAATATGGGGCTCAAAACCCAGGGTGTTACAAAGGTCATAGCATCCTGGAGATTCAAACTCCCATATTTTCGAAGACAAAATAACTTAGCTCCTTTCGAACCTAGTGAAGGGTTCCAAGGTCCTGATCATGTGGAACTTATCGAGCTCTAGATGCTACACTCATAGTTCTTATCCAAGATTTGTTTAAGGTCACAAACATGAGCATGAGGTCTCTTGTGTGACTGATTTGAAGGGGGTGCCTTCCATTCACAGAACTTAAATTCTAAGAAAGGAAAAGGTACTTTTTGAGGGATCAATGAGACTGAAACATTTCAGCGAAGTCTGCCCCAACTCTTACCTTGAAAGACCATTCCTTGGGAAAATTCCCTTAGGGAATTTTCAACCAGTATAGGAACCGTAAAATTATTCTTAAATTCATTTGAAGACCCAGGCGTAATAGTTCTCATGTTGCTAAGAAAAGGCAAACATAAACCATGCAAATACAGGGGCTCACAGGAAAACAATAAGCATTTCTAATGATTAATCAAACAATGTAAATTTTAGTCATAGCCATAGAATTTCAACCATCATTTCCATTCTAGTATACAGAGTATAAGAATACTTATCAAGAAATCAGATCATGAAGCAACTACTAATATGGGTGCCCGTTTCCACCCAACCATAGGAACAAAAACTCCTGAACATATTTACTGATGGCGACCCTCTAGCTAGATAATGATGCCTTGAGAGAGATTCTTCCTTCTTGTTCAACGATAGTTAGGGACATATGGAACTCTCCTCCTCCCACAAGAACTTGGAAATTGGTTTTCTTTTCACCAAGCAAGGGGGCTTACAACGAGTTCTTCCTTAGTCACTCATCTTCCTGCAACCTCGTTTATCAGCTTGGACTAAAAGCACTTCCAAAAACTTCTTGTACTGAGAGCAAGCTTGTTGTATAGTCCTCCCATGAACCTTGAGAGCTGCAATTGCTCTTCTCTCTTAGAAAATGGTATGTCGACTCATCTTCTTCACAATCCCCTCTGCCCACGAATTCCCTTATTTTCTTGCCTTCCTCAACAAAATTGCCTGGGTCCAAATCCCCAGTTCATGGTCGGGTCAGGGAGTCTTTCAAATGGGTACTCTTCCCATATCCTCATTAACTCTTGAGGAGGGTTCCCCAGCTACCAGCCTAACTAGTAATTTATTTCTGGGTCAGAGGACTAGTCTGGGTCTAAGTAATTTAAATCTAGTAAGGTACTAGTCTGGTGGGGGTCATCTCAACCATTGCTGGTTCCCTTCACCATATCTCTCATAACATCATGATCTACCTTGGAAAACTCCTTCAATAGTTATGAAACACTATCCATTTTTTTTAATAACAAATATACATACATTACCTTTTATAAAAAAATCTTCATTAATTCCAACATCCAAACACATTCATTCTTCCCATAGTATTTTGACAAGTTATAGTTATATTAACAAGGTGGAGGAAACATGGGTATTACAATCCCCTCCCCCTTAAATAAACATCGTCCTCAATGTTCTACCTACCGATGTGCTCTGTATCTACAGAAGTAAGAAAAAATGGGTATGCCTGCTTCATGGCATCCTCTATTTCCCATGTAGCTTCATCTGGACCAAAGTGTTTTGACTGCACCTTGACCTATGAAATGGTTCTATTCATGAGTGGGATTTCCTTCATGTCTATTATGCATTGTGGCTCTGATAGGAATTATCCCTCTAGTTCCACCTGAATCAAAAACCAATAAATTATATGATTAGAATCATATACATATTCCTTCAGTAATGAAACATGGAAAACATTACGTGCCTTCATTGTGGGAGGAAGTGATAATCTATATGCTACAGGTCCCACTTTATCCAAAATTTAAAAGAGTCCACAATAT